>QBTX01000129.1:0-33487 GCA_003063285.2 Arachis monticola | reverse complement strand
TAACCATTCAGGATATTTGGCATGATGGGAGGTGGGTCCTTAATGGGATTTACACCCTTATTCTGGAGGAGGTTAGACAACTTGGAATATTATAATCCTGATCTGCAAGCTGGGGAGCACCCCTGTTGGATTTGGCATGCCTCGGCCTCAAACTCTTTTTCTATAAATAGTGGGTATAATTGGTTGTTCAAAAGAAGAGAAAAACCCAAATCAGCTCCTGACAATTACCTCGAAAGATAACGAGGCCCCTGACAAAAAAAAAACCCCCAACTCGGCCCCTGACAAAAAAAAAACCCAACTCGACCCCTGACAATTACCTCGAAAGGACAACGAGGCCCCTGTGCCAAAAAAAATTCAACGTTATTTTTTTTGGCACAGGGGCTAATCAGTCCCAAAAAAAATTATCAGGGGCCAGATTGGGTGTTTTTTTTTCTTGGGGGCCTCGTTGTCCTTTCGAGATAATTGTCAGGGGCCGGATGGGGTATTCACTCTAAAAAGAAAGATCAGCTGGGCAGAAGAGGAGAATTGGCTGTGGATTTGGAGGCTTCATGTCCCAAAAAAATACAAACGCTATTCCTATGGCAGATTTCAGATGTAGCCGTGATTTAGCTACTTTTAATATATGCCACAGATGTAACGCTACTCCTAAAACTATTTTACACTGTCTCAAAGATTATCCCAAGGCTAACATGATTTGGACTGCTTTAGGCCTCATTACAACAAACGTTAACCTATCTTTTTGGTTAAAGGACAGCTGCAAGCATGGTAATTTCTTTATCTTCTTCTCGGCTCTTTGGTGGATTTGGCGTGATAGGAATAATAAGTTTTCTAACTCTGATGATCCTTGGAATATTAGTAGTGTGATTAGTTTGATTAGAAGGTCAGCTAGGGAGTTGCATACTATTTTTACCATGTATCATTCCTTAAGTTGTCCCTTTCTGTGGCTATCTTGGGTGCCTCCCTCTACTAGTGCTGTTAAAATTAATTGCGATGCTAGTCTTTGTAGTCAAAATGGTACTGCTAGTTTTGGTTGTATTATTCAAAATTTGGATGGATGTTGGCTGAAGAGTTGTGGTGGTTTCATCGTAATTAACAGTGTTCTTCGGACTGAACTTCATGCTATTTAGAGGGGTCTTGTTCTTGCTTGGGATTGTGGTTACCGGGAAGTTCTGTGTGAAATAAATTGTTTAGAAACTTTCTCTTTGCTGCAAATAAAGAGGCTTGGTGATACTATGCAAGAGTAGGATTTGGTGAACAAAGTCTAGGATATCTTGACATGGAGCTGGAAAGCTAATATTTCTTTGATCCATAGATCAGCCAATGGTGCGACTGACTTCATAGCTATAAAAGTTTTGTTGAGTATAAAACATTATGTGGAGTATCTACAACCTTCGGATGAGCTTTTTCATCTATTTTTTTAGATTATAACTCTGCCATGTGATTTGGCGTGTTTTTTTTTCTTCTTTCTTGGTTATTTTTTTTCTTTTATCTTTAGTCAATAAAAAAATTAACTACCATATCTCTGTTGAAACTCAACTGCCAACCTCACCGACTTTTCTCGAAGCTTGTTGCTGCCATATCTCTGGCACTTCACCCAGTGGTGCATCGTTGGAGTCTCCACGGTGCTGATGCTTCTCCTTTGGTATAATCTCTATTATCATGACCAAAGCAACCATATCTTCCACAAATCCAAACAAATATTTTCATACTCAATGTCATAACCAAAACTATCAACACTTATCTTCCTTATGACTGGTAGAAACTAGTAACATAGATTCATACAAACTTGCCTCGTTCAATCAACTTAGTAGTAACATCTACTTTGATCAGATTACCCACTACCGTTGCAATCTTTATCATTGCTTTCTCATGAAAATGGCAAATACTAAGCCCAGAGATCCATATCCAAACTAGGATTAAGCCAAAGGAAGGAAACGAGTAAGGATGGCATCTAAGACTTCACTGTTTCATAATGTCCTATGATAATCAAGAAGCACCTTTCCTCAATCTTCAAACCGATCAAACTAAGCTAGAAAATAAACCAAAGCCTACGTCAAACCCCTCATAGCTACCCTTTATTCGCCATACAATTAAAATGCTTTCCAGATAATTAAAAGATAAAAAATCATAGATGGCTAGGTAATTACCCAAAAAGTGAGGCCTGCAAAAAAAAAAAAAATTCAGCCCCTGATATTTAATTTAATGATTTTTGTCTGGTTAACAAACATACCTATATGACACATTAAACTGCTAATATGTTTGTTTAAGTATTATTCGAGGACACACGGAAAAAAGTAATGTTCGAGGCCGTTTATAATTTTTTATTTTTTTATCTTTTTTTATATACATTAGCTAAATTTATTACGTAAAAATTAATAAATATCAGTAATTTTTAAATTTTTATTCATAAAATTGAATAGAAAATATACTTTTTTTAATCCATTTACTATTGCTTAGAAAAGTTATTAAAATATTATATTATTAGAATTATGTTAAGTCTTAAGTGTATTCAATTTAAATTAAACATCATAATTTATTTAATATTAGAAGTGCATATTCTATTTTATAATAAATAATAAAAAAATTAACATAGTATTTTATCTAAAATAGATATAACAAATGAGAATATTTATGGCAATTAACAAGGTAGATATAACATCAAAGATTAAAAAAAAACATTTTAGAATAACTAATAACAAACAGGTAAGACTAATAATAACTAGCAATGTCATTATTATTATGTATAACTTCTATTCAATTTTTATAAGTAAAAGAGTTTTAAAAAATCAATAATGCTCTACAACCAAGTTAATTACCCAACTAAGTCCAACCAAGTTGGTATAACCTAATTTACATCCACGCACCACTATCTGTAACTGCTTTTTGACTAAACGCGCCACTATATATAACTTTCTCAGCGGATTTCATTTTTTTTCAAATTTCTCTGCGTTCTCTCTGTTCTCTGCCTTCTTTCTTTTCTCTATGTTCTTCCATTCTCTTCGTTTTCTGATTTTTTATCTGATTTGGATCAATTTTTCAATAGATTTTTTGTTTTCGAAAACAATGAATGATACAAATTCAAATCAGTTGAATCAAGACGAATTGGATTAGTGTTCTGAATCGAATGAAGTGAACGAAGTTTTCTTCTTCCCTAGTTAATGTAGTTCGTTAGTAGTTGATGCTTGTGAAGTTTTATAAACAGAAAGATAATTTCATTTTTCTTTGTGAAAACTAGTACTTATAGTTGAAGGTTTGAATTTGAATAGAATGTAGGAGTTTTGAATTATTTTTTTGAAGAATCTATTTATAGTTTTGGTGCATTATGAAAGACAATTTCATTTAATGTAGAACTATTTTCGGTGTTTTTTCAGTTTCTATGTGATGTTGATGAGAAGTTTATGCCAAAGGTCGGGATGACTTTTAACATACTTGAAGAAGTTGAAAAATTCTACAAAGATTATTCTAAACTTGTAGGATTTTCTACCAAAATTAGGAACACAAATAAGAAGGAAAATGAAATCAAGAACCAATTGATTACATGTAACTGAGAGAAAAAATGAAAATCGAACATATCTCCAACTCAGAAGATAAATCTTTTAGTTAGATTAAATTGTCCTACAAGAATTTATATACATATATTAAAGGACGCTGCTGTTTGGGTTATTTCAAAGGTTGTTTTGCATCATTCACATTCATACTGTCCAAATCAAGCAGGGATGTTTAAACAACACAGGCAGTTAAGCATGTTTGTACGCAGTACAATTGAGAATAATGATGAAGATGGAATTAGACAAAGTAAAACGTATTAATCATTTGTCTTAGTGAAAAGAGGTCATCGTGAGTATTTTGGAGATGTTGTTTCATTCGATACCACTTATAATACAAACATGTATTTTTGTTGTTCTGGTTTTTGTGCTTTTGAAACAAGTTTTGGTGCATATCAGATTCTTTTCTCAGCGCAATCCTGATTTTGTTTTTGTGTTTTTGCCTTTAGGTATAATTTGGTTTTTAGTTCTTTTGTTGGTGTGAATCACCATGGTCATTCTACACTTCTCGGATGTGCTCTGATTAAAAATGAAAATATTCAATCATTCAAATGGTTATTTGAATGTTGGATTCGTTGCATGGGAAAAAAGATTCCAAAAGTCATTCTTACCGATCAATGTGCATCGATGCAAATGGCTATTGAGATTTGTATGCTCACAACAATTCACAGATGGTGCATTTGGTATATTATGAAGAAGATTCCACATAAATTAAATGGCTACAAGAGACATGAAGAAATTGAACAAGAGATGAGTCATGTTGTTTGGAACTCTTTTACAAAAGATGTATTTGAAGGTTGTGGTAGGCTTAGAGAAGGGGGGGTTGAATCTATGCCTTCCTTTTAGTTGCTGTTGTTTCCCTTTTAAAACAGATTTGCAATTCTGATTCTGTTTTAACTTAGCAGCGGAAATTTATGAGACAATTTATTTTTGTCTCATGAATATCAGAAAATAGAACACAGCAGAGAAGAGAAATAACACAAGCATGTATCCTGGTTCGGTTGCCTTGTGCTATGCAACCTACATCCAGTCTCCTCCACAACTATGGAAGAATTTCACTATAGTTAACAGTATTACATACACCAATAACTCAGGATTGACCCAATCCTTTCACACTCAAGTTCTAACCTAACTTGACATTGGCTATGCTAATACCTAACTATTCACTCTTAGTGCTAACCAACTAAGAAAGGGATACCTCACAGGTACAAGATACAAGACATGAACACACCTAAAGAAATCTGAAAATAACTCTAGGCTTTTCTCTCAAGTGTTTCACTCAGCCTTTTTCCACTCATGGCTTTTACTTGAGCTTTCTCAATATGCCTTTTCTCACAAGAAATTACAGAAAGATAAACATAGAAAAATACATTACAATCTGTAAAACATGAAGGAGATTGACTTCATCAGCAGCCTCTGTGCTATGCGAAAAACCAGATTAGTAAGCCTCTAATTCAGTTCTTCATACTGGCGAAATGCACCTTTGATTAGGTTACACTGTTCAGTTAGTTGAACTTCTTTAAAGAGCTTTCTCAGAACAAAACCTCTATTCACTGGTTTTCTCTCCTTGCCTTCTGAATGAACAGCAAGCTTCTTTTATCTCCTTGCATGTTGCTGGGTTCTTCTTCCAAGGTCAACACCTTGAGCCTTGAGCTTCACCAACTCACAGATTCACTTTTTCACCTTAATCCTTAAAGAAGAAACTTTCCCTCTGACTTCCTCATCTTGACCGAAAGCCACAAAGCAGTAACAATAGAAATCTTCTTATGGTCAACTTGATCTTGGCCATTGAAAAACTACTTGGTCCCCAAGTATCACTTGTGACCGTAGATGTGAAGCAGAATAGGGCAGAGAACAACTTTCCCTTGAATGCCATTTTCGGATAGAGCAGAGAGTTGGGAAGAAGGGAAGAAGATTTGATGCAAGCAAGATGAGATGGATTACCTTTAACCTAAGCTTGACTTGGATTAGATTTTCTGCTTTAGCTTCTGTGCTTCAAGCTTAGATTTTCTCTTTCTTGCTTCTTTGGTTACTGGCTTATGGAGGAGGCTTCTTCTCTCTTTCTCTTTCTTACTTTTCTGAAGTCTTGATGTGACTTGATTAGAGAGGAGAGGAACGTTGCTTTGGTTGGAGCAAGATGGTGGGAAATTGAAAAACAATTTCAGGCTTGGATCGGGTTCTTCTCTACTTCAGCCCGTTGGTGCTTTGCTATGCTTCTTTGATGAATTTTGTTTGAAATGAATGACTTGGGCTTGTCTTTATTCACACTTACCATTCAGCCCATTTGCCTTGTTTTATTTTCCATTCAAGTTGGGCTGTAAATCAGATTTTGGCATTGCAACAATAAACAATTAGTTAATAAGTAAATATTATTAATCAACACTAATTATTTATTTTGCCCAAAAATAATGTTTGCCATCACTAATTAATTTAGTTAATTTCTTAACTCAACAGTATTTGATAGAAATTGGAATGATTTTCTTATGAAGTATGGTGTTAGAGACAATAAATGACTTTCAGATAAGGGTGAATTTATTATAATGAATTAGATATTTATGTGTTTTGCTTCTGTAATAAAGGTGTGAACTTGTATACGTTTCGGTGCATTTGGTTTCTGATTTATGTATTTTACCATTTTTTCAGAACTTTTTGAAAGTCGTCATTTATGGATCCCAGTTTATCTTGATAATCACTTTTGGGTTGGTATGAGAAGCACACAAAGGAGAAAGAGCATGCATGCATTTTTTAACAAGTTTATTACACGTAATAGCTCATTGATCCAATTTGTGAAACAATATGATAATTGTCTAGAAAGTAGAGAGCAAAAAGAAGAGAATCTGATGTTGTAGATTTTCATACTGTGATACCTTGTGCAACAAAATCATCAATAAAAGCTCAATTTCAGCATGTGTATACTGACGAGAAGTTCAGGGAAGTTCAAGCATAATTTAGAGGAAAGATGAATTGCACTACAAGATCAATAGAGTTCGCTCTAGGTTTTATGGCATATGAAGTTGTAGAATAGGTTTCAAACTCAACATTCAATAAGTTTGTGGTTACATATGACGCGATATCATGCGAAGTAAAATGTCAGTGCTTATTATTTGAGTCAAGAGGATATTGTGCCGTCATTCTCTGAGTGCGTTAAGCTTTGAGCGAAGTAGATAAAGTATCACCAAGATATATATTAGAACGATGGAGCAAGAATGTAAAGAGGAGGCACACACATATGAAGAGTAGCAGCCATGATGAGCCTTTATTGAAGCCAAGAAGTAGGAGATTTGATGAGTTGATATTTTGGTCACACAATATTTGTGAATTTGCATCAGAATCTAAGGAGTTGATTGTGATTTTGCACCGCGCTTAGGATAATGCGATGGTTGAGATACAAGAATATAAAGCCAAAAGTATAGGACAATGTTTGTTATCGCACGAAGATGCTTCGTTGGAAGATATTAATGAGCTTCAAAGCCCGCCACGTGTGAGAACAAGTGAACGTCCCAAAAATATATTGGGATCAAATACTGAAAAATAGATTGTAAATGCTTTAAAGAAAAAGAAAAAGGATGCTCTAAGTGAGGTAAAATTGATGTGCTTTAATTGGGTAAAATAGTCTTTGTGCATGTTGATAATTGTGCTAATATACGATTTACTTTTTGTAGTTAAACCTTTTAGATGATGGATCAGTGGTGCAGTCAAATTCTAGCCTTTATCATGGACAAATTATGAATTATCAGTTCAGAGATTCAAGAAAATAAGATAGGTTTCTCGGTGTTTATTTGAATAAATTTCGGTGCAATGAGTGTAAAATTTTTATTTTTTAATAGAATGAGGTTTACTTTCTAAATTGCGTTGTGTTGTTCCATTTACCAAGTTACTGTTGGTTTTTAAATTATTTTTTCAATTGTTTAATGGTAAATAGTTTCAGGTTGAATGAGAAGAAATTCAATGCATCTGTAGTTTCTTCAATATATTAAACCTAATAATTGTGAACTTTGATTAATAGGGCTTCAAATTCTGCAATAGAGTACAGACAGATTCATAAAAGTTTAATTTGACAAAGAAATTTATCAAAAGTTTCAATTTAATATTTACAAAGATGCAATGGATATTTTTGTTTTAACTATACAACACACAGATAATTCAATACTCAACCAGTGTATAAATTCATAACAATTTACAACATTCAACCTATACACTTTCTATATTTTCTAATGAAAATTTACAGAAAGGACTTGATATTGAAGCAGATAGCTTTGAGAGTCTTATGCCTTCAGATTCAGCAATGACTTTATCTCTCGATTATTTCGTTAAAGATAACAATCAAAGCATATTCCATTCTGAAACGATCAATTTTTCCATACAATTTAAGGAAATTTATTTTTAATTTAGAAGTAAAGAATTATGTGTTTTTAATGATACTTACTTATTTTCAATTTTTCATGTGTATTTTTCTTTTCTAATCTTTTTGGGATGAATTGTCTCTAGCTATTTCATGACATATATTCTGTAATTTCAGCTAATAAACAAAAATAAAATAACAGAGTAAAATATGTTTAATAGGATAGTTACACGAAAGCACAATAAAATATATTAAATAACAGTACTTACGATATTCATTGACCATTGAGTGAAATATATGGTGCTTCAATGCTCTCTTGATTCTCCACTAAAGGTTTTGCTCCAGCATACACCCTCATTTCTAATATCATCAAGCTCTAAAAAGTACAGAAAGCCAAACATAAGAAGCAGTACAAATTAATTTGACACAGAATTCACTACAATAGAAACGGTAATTTACGGCGGTTTATTTAGGGATTTGTGGCAGTTTTAAACCGCCGCGAACCAAAATTCCAGTGGTTCCACAAGCGTCGCCTATTAGGGGCCGGGGTGGAGATTTGATTTTGCGGTGGTTCTAAGGAACCGCTGGCACAACCGCAGCAAATCAAGTTGACAATTTTAGGGCGGTTGCAGAACCGCCGCTATTTGGTTTAGTGGATTTTTAAAAAAAACCTGTGTGCGGTTTTAAAACCGCTGCAAATTTATGTGGATTTTTTAAAAAAATTGCGGCGGTTTTAAACTGCCACAATTTCATACACAAGCTTAAAAAAAGAACTGACCAACTACAATAGTTTATACCATTTTTCTTCATTATACATATTTTCTTTACATCATATTTATTAAACTTGAGATATTAACACAAAAAATTACTAAATAAAATATATTAAACTCGTAGATAATTCTAAATGTTAACTAAAAAAAATATTTATTTGTAAATTATTTACTCAAAAAATATTGAACACAAAACTACTATGCTAAGAAAATTCTATTAGCTGTATCAAAGCTTTTAGTTAATGCTTTGATCAAATTTTAGTAAAGCTTTTAATTGATGCAGTACCAGGAGCACTTATACCGACACTAAGGTCTCCATCAGTTGTTGGTCCTCAACTAGACCTGCAAATTGTTTCCATCAATCATCCAACGATACAAAGCCAAAAGAACTAGTTTAATTAAAAAAAGGTAGAGGTTCCCCCGTGGTTATCTAGTTATGAGATGAAAGCATATAATCACTGTCTTTAAAAATTAGTTATATTATTTGCCCACTGTCATCATGTCTCACCAATAAAGAAAACATATATACGCCCTTTTCATATCACTATAATAATATATATGATCAAAGGTAGGTAAGCTTATTGCTAATAATTTAATTTAGGTCTTGATTTGTTATTACTAAGGTCTGTATAGCTATTGTTGGAGATTCTTCTTACTAAATAGAATTATTAGGGTGGAATAAGCAAGCTAAGTTTTACTAAGTTGTTAGCTACTTGGTTGGCTATACTTTTTGTATGTGTGAATTATTAGCGAGTTCGAGTAAAGTGTGGTTGCTAATAACTCTATACAATCATGCATGCATGACACTATGAAAATAAGAGCCTATACAATCTAATTTTGAAAAGATGAATGCTACTTGCCCAACACTCTAAACAATGGTCTCTGATTCCAAGTGTTATGTACCGCTTTTAGCTTGTAAACCCCACCTTTAATTTTTTTCTATATTGACTCAAAAGAATTAGATATATATCAAGCTTAATTAACTATTATATATGTAACAGTGTTAATTGCAACACTAGGATCTTAGGTATCATTTGGTATGGTTATTGTTCTAAAATAAAGGCTATTAAGTTGTTAAATATGAAAAGGAGGAAGTCCTTGATCAGTTGAGTGATGAGAAACCTTTGGAATAATAATACTGTACATGCATCTCTCCTTTTGGTAGCTGTTGATTATTTAAAGGCATTCCATTTTGATGAAAATACTATCTGCCTTGTGCTAAATTGCAATACAATGTGGTCCTGCTTTCACTCATGTCACCCTATATATATATAAGACTCATGTCAGTTAATTCATTAAATTAGAGGATCCTCAATACTGGTGTTTAATTAAGAAATACAAAATTTGATTCGTGAAAAGACCGTAACAACGTTAGTAATCGATAAGAAAAATCTATAAAATAGAAAAAAACGAATCTATCTAGAATGTAAATATGTGTGGTTAAAATGATCAGCATTCACTGTGCATGTGTATGTAAGATTCATCACAGCATGCATGCCCTTTGCTCCGATCCGATCCTGTTCATTACAAACAACATCAGGATCGTTCGGAACGATGCTTCATAATACTAACAACAGTATATATGCATTAAACAGCTGGAATTTGATTTCTTTTCTTAATTTAAAGACAAATATCTATGTCCTTGCAACTACACACACATGCATTAAACATGGAGTGAGAGAAAGCACCTGTGGCACCATGAGTTAGCGCAGAATCCCCAGAATGTTTGTCCATCCAATCTAATCACTTGCTAATTAAATAGCCCAATGACACAAACAACAAGTAAGACATCATTACATAATTACTCAAACTCAACAGAAAGATTCCAAAAAGTGACACAATTAGTAATCATTTTATATCTCTATAGGCACAACGCACATTGATTAACACCACTTTCACACTTCATTACATTCAACATTTCACAAAAAAGGGTGAAACTGCAAAGTCAACATAGAGGTCAAAACCAAATACAACCCAGAAAATGAAACCAACTTAGCTCAACCAAGCTATAGTTATAGACTTAGATTAACCATAACAACTACCAACACCACCTGGTCCCAGACCTAATTATGCAATTTCCCACCTACCACCATTTCTTAAACTATACAAACCAAGTTCCTACACCAATCTAATTAAAATATAATATACACAAGGCACCACATGCATAATTATACAACCTTTTACATTGAATTAAACCGATAAATATATAAATAATTTTTTATAGTAAATTAAAAATCAATATATAACTTTTTTCCTCACCGACAGCACAAGCTAATTATTTGGAGAAATTAGTGAAGACCCACATGCTAGATAAACTAATCATGCATGAAAATACTAAAATCTAAACAAAAGATTAAAACTTTTGAATCAACTAGTTAACTTGATAAGTACAAAAGTAGAGAGGAAGTATATTAGAGGAATTACCTTCAACAATTCATGGAGAAGAGTGATGATCAGAGGAAATTTGAATGGAAAGTGAAGAAAACACTATCACCAATACGGGGCACTTGACCTTCTTTATTTTTTTTGATGTTCTGCATTATTTAGATGATATCAGATGATACAGAAAAAAAATTTAATCAAGTTAATCCTAACACTTTTAAATTGTCAAGTCAATTTAGTCTTAAAATTTTCTCAAAATAAAATTTCCATCAAATAACTATTATAAAACTAAATATATAGATTACCTTATAAATATCAAAGCAAAATGTGAACTTCACATGGCAGAGAACTATAAGTTCAGAAAGAATGCCACTATGTAGAACATTACATTTGATCTCACTATTCCACAAATTCTATTCTTCCTTCTAACCTCCAACTCTCAAATGAACATAATCGTTGCAGAATAAGAACCAAATAATGAAGTCATTAAGTGACTAAAGAACTCAATAATCAGAAATCAAATATGAGGATAAAATCAAGTAATAAAGTAAGAAAACGTAGAACCACAATAACTTACAATCCATTTTGAGAACCCATCCCCATTTAGAATTGCCATAAGAACTTTTCCTATCCTAGAGCATGCTCTATTTTCATCAGTAGCTGCAATCACATGGGTGACTTCTGAACTCCAAATCTTGGTAACTATAGCACCAATCTTGCTTGCAAAATTAATCAGAAGTATCCGTACCATCAACAGAGGAAAGATTAAAAAATAAATATTGGGAAATACTAATTGACTAATCATATGGGAACTCAAGACAAAGAGCTTAAATGGAAACTCATCAATTACAATAGATTCAAAAGCTCATCCTAATTCCTAATAGATAACCCTAATACACATTAATTAATTGAAAGCGAGCACAGAGAGAAGATCAAACCAGGAAAGAGGAAAGCAAGCAGTAGCGAAGATGGAACATATCAGAACGAAAGAAGGATGGTGCGTGGGTGGCGGATTGTGGGAAGATTTCGTTCGCGGGATTTGCAGGAGCAGCAGACTGAATAGGCAGCAAGAGGGGGATTTGCATGCAAGGCGATGCAATAGGATCGAGCGATGGCCATGCGATATGATGAGGGTGGCACGATTTCGAGCGCAGCGGAGAGGCAGAGAGCCCTTGGAGGTTTTACATTTTTCTTGAATCACGGAAGGAGAGGGTTTCTTTTTTAATTCCAATTGGGGATTTCTTTGTGTGCATTGCGTTTTTCCCTTAAACCATAGTCAAATTATTTGATTTAGCAGCCCTATTTAAAAACGTCACCGAGACTGCCGTAATCTAGCATTTTAGCAGTATTTCTAAAAACCACTGGTATATTACCGCCGCCATTTGCCGCTTCTGGCGTAGTGATTACACCAAAATTAATTAATGATTACAATGCACAAACTCAATTCAACAACAAAAAGACAAACAAGATAAGAAAATAAAAATATGTATTATGTAAACAACTTACCACAAATTTATTCATTTTTGTTCTTTCTTCATTGGGAGATTCTTTTTGAATGGGGTCAAGCACATGAAATATTTTATTTTGCACATCCGAAATCCACAACCACTAATGTCTTCCATGGCAAATTGGGGCAAATAACTAACATTTGGGTAAATAGGACAATATTTTAGTCTAAATGACACAGAATGAAAAATTATTTAAGAAGTTTTAGAAATAAAAATTTATAAATGGATGGGATGCTAGCTTTTTTTTTTTTTTGTCTAAAAAGGTAGTTCTTATATTCATTAATGCTTTAGGCCTTCTTGATTACTAGATTAATGTAGTTATGCTAAAACTTCATCAACATGTTATTCTACACCGAAATAATAACTTTTAGCATATAATATATTTTCAAAATGCACCAAAATTGAGGTTAAAGTTTAATTGTAGTAGAGCTTACCACAGTATTAGATGGACACAATATTTTATATATATATATATTCTTCAATTTTTTTTAGATTTCTTCTTGTTGAGAAGTTGGCACACTACGGAGAACACTTATGAAAACAAAGGACCCAAATTAAATTACATATATGGTACAATAATTCATAAAAAAGCTTTAGTGTTATAGCAGAAGAATTACCAGATGTTTAACAAATTCTTTTGGTTTTAAAGATGCAAAATAAAATCTAGCTCCTTCGAATAGATTTTCATGCTTCAACTTGAATATAATCTCCCATTCATTACTGGTGTCATCTTTGAATGTCTTGATATTTGTGGCCCAATGATAGCATTTGTCTCTAAACTCTTCCGTTATTTCCTTTTGCTTGACTGGAGTCTTGAACTTTTCAAGGAAGCTCAAACTCAGCTATACATCTTGTTGCATTAGTTGTGGACTTGTCTACTTGGCAAATTTTAATGCTGTTACAACCCCAGCATCCATAACATCATCAACCAGCATTTCTAACTCATCAGCCAACACGAGGTTCTCTTGAGTTCCAATTTTTGAAATTTTCTCTTCTTGGCTGGTGGTTCATCCTCTTGTGTAATTGTAGCTTCATCGATTGATTGACTTATGCCAAAGTCAAAGAATGGTGTACCAAAGTCATCATCCAATACAGCATTTGCAACCGTCAACAAACCATCTTTGAGATCTTGAGCCGATGGAGGACTGCAGGATGCCACATAAAATAGTTAAAGAATGTACCAAAACTATTATAAGAGAAATTTATTAATTAGAATTTACGCATTAAGAGGAACTTCATGCTGAATTTCCTTTGCCAAGCTTCCTCAGGAGCTTCTTGATGTGGTTGTGAAGGACTGCAAAATGAGATATAAAATTGTTTAAGAAAGCACAAAAAAAGAATTATGCAACAAAAAGGAATGTAACTAGAACTTACGCATTAATAGGTTCTTATATTGCAGAAATTCTTGTGTTGGAGACTGTGCAACAGGTTCTTGTTGAGTATGCTGAGCACTGGATGCAAAGGTTTCTATTGAAGGAGCAATTACTTGCAGTGGCACTCTAATCAAGGCAAATAATAAAGAAATTATTAAGCAGTAAACATTAACAAATTTTGATAAAACCGTTAACTCAATTATTGGAACGAAAAACTAAATTGAAAAACTCATATATTCAGTAGTTCATATTCAGATTGAGTTTGTCTTCGTAGCACAAGCATTTGATCTTTAAGGTATGTCCCGAGATTAATAGTTATGTTACTCATATTAAACAAAATTCAGTGTCAATTAAGTCAATAAAATTAAACAAAATAAAAAATTCAACAATATAGTTAAATACTTTACTCACTTATCAGATTTTGGTGAATGTTTTATCCTTTCCTTTATTCTTGCTTGATCAACTGGGTAAGCTTGCTGAATAGGGTTGGCTTCATCCATTGTTTCTTCTTGTACTTTAAACTTGAAATGCACCAAAATTATCTCAAAAAGCACCTCAATCATTGAACAATAATAAAACTTTTATTGTATGTGAACTTACAAAGTTGCATGCTGCAAACTCATTTTTTTTCTTTTTTTCATGCCTTTTTTTCTTGAAAAAAATCTTAGAGGGTTTTTTTTTCTAAAAAAAATATATATGAAATTAAAAAGCACATTATGGTAGTACAAGAAATAAAGAAATGGTAAGACAAAGAGACATATTAATCAGATCACTTTGTGCATTTACAGACCCTGATAGTTTGACCGTGTTTGAAATATAGAATCATTTTCACTCGACAAATTCACAGGTGACATTCTAAGGACAAAATAAATATTACTCAGTAAAACTAAAGTAATTATATCATCTTTTAGAAAATTTTAGCAAAGAAACAATATAAATTATCGAATCTTACGTTTGTGAAGAATCAAAGTGAGCTTCTGTCGAGTCGTGCCCATTTTTTGGTTGTTTAGGCTGAACAAGTTTTCTTTTTTTCAGGGGTGTTGCCTTTTTTTGGAATATTTTTGGTTTTGGCCTATATCCTGGAAAAGAAAAGAATCATCAGGAAAATAAAAATAATAAATATTGACAAAAAAACACCGAAAATTAAGATATACTTTTTTGAAGGATTTTTATTTTTTTCTTCAACCTTTTTTTCTGTTTTTTTTTTTCTGGATTTCTTCACTTTTGAGAATACATACAAAAAAATATATTTATAAAAAAATTTTGATGAAAAAACAGAACATAGTTTTACAATAATAGTTTCTGAATTTTATTTATCATCAGATTCAGTCTCTGTTTGAAAAGATGAATCCACAATAACATGTTTCCTCTTTTTGGATTCCATCCTAAAAAGGTAAAAACACATGAGGTAAATAAACAGAATAAATATTTACAAAAGATATCGAAAAGTAACACTTACATCTTTGCCAATGTTTTGGGTTGTTTTCTTCTTTTCGATATCTCTTCAGAGTCATATTCAGAATCAGACTCATACTCACAATCAGTTTTGCTTTCTGAAGATGAGTCCAATACAACAGGTTTCTTCTTTTGTTACTTCGTTTTTTTCTTCTTTTCTTTTTTTGATTGTCCCCTCAGTTGTGCTCTTCTTATGAGGCACTAAAACAGAAAATTATTTAATTAGCAGAATATATTTCAAACAAATGCACCGAAATTTAAGGGAATAATTTCTGTTGAGTTACCATTTCATCCTTCGCCTCACATTCTATCCTTTTAACGAGCATCTCTCTTGTCCAATGTTGCACTCATAGTGGTTTGGGAATTCTATCCGCCGGCCTATTCATGTATATGTGGATTCATGAAAATATATAATCATGAGCGTAAAGAGACAACCATCAATTGTATATTTGTTTTGCAATTTATGCCCTCTGATTCCTTTGAGTGGCATGTGAACCGGAGAAATTTTGCTTATTGTTGTTGGCAACAAGAAACACTTTTGAATGAAGAGGATGAATGTCCTATTGAATTTCAATTAATTTTCTAGTCTATCCACACTCATGTCAATCAAAGACTTTATCAAAAGTGACAAAGAACAACCTTTGAAGCTTTCAACTTTCTTCTGCTCCTCAGTGATTTCTTTATAGATAATTTTGTTCTGAAAGCAATTCCCTACACAGCAGCAAAAATATTTTAATAACACAGAAGTAATATAAAAAAATACCAAAATTTGATTGATATAATAGATTACAAAATGGATTTTTACCGGATGCATTTAAGCCCAAGACATCCCTTATCTTGTCAAGAGTGATCTTGATTACCCCATACCATGTGTCCATGAAGTTATTAAACGGATCAAAGGAATTAGCCAATTCTTTCAACAGTTTATGGGTCACATTCAAGCCCGGGATATGTCTCATCATACCAAATCTCAATTCATCCACAAGATTTTTCTTTATTTTGCTGAATATATCTGATATTGATCTTGTGGAGCATTGCAAATCATGAATGTTTTGTAAATAAATAAAAATTATATTATATAACTATATTTATAGTTATAGAACAAAAATGGAGTTGTCATAACATATATACGTTTACATTATATACTGGTGTCTTCTTCTTTGAGATGTTCTTCATAGCAACTTTTTTCATTGTCATTTTGCTATAAAGAATAAAGAATTTGGTTAATAGAAAACAACACTACATTTAACTCATGAAAATCACTTAACCATGCACAAAATGAAACTAGAAGCACTACAACAACATTTTATGGCCTAATTACACTAAATTCAGGATAAAAACACTAATTACACCTCAATTCGGTCAAAATGCACCGAAAGTACTTACTGATTACTTGTCACAAACTCAGTTCAAAGCATGGCAATCACTCAAACATGCACAAAAATACATGAAAATCACTCAAACATGCATAAATTGACAACAGAAGCACTACAACAACATTCAATGGCCTAATTACACCAAATTCAGAACAAAAACACCAATTACACTTCAATTCAGTCAAAAAGCACTGAAAGTACTTACTAATTACTTGCTACAAACTCCGTTCAAAGCATGCAAATCACTCAAACATGCACAAAAAGACATGAAAATCACTCAAAACATGCACAGAATAACTCCAGCATTCTATGGCCTGATTACACCAAATATAGGACAAAAACACCAATTGCACAATAATTCAGTCAAAATATACCGAAAGTACTTACTGATTACTTGCTACAAACTCAGTTCAAGGCATTCAAATCACTCAAACATAAAATAAAAAAAACACATGCAAATCAATTTCGGATAAGAAAATGTCATTAATATAGATTAAATGACACCAGAAGCACTACGACAATATTCTTACACCGATCTAACACATTTATCACGAATGAACAGTATAAAGAGAACATTCATATCTACAATATTGCGAGAACACAAACTGAATCTACTAATACATAGAAATATGACTATTTAGTATTTCGCGATAGAAAATGCAAAAGAGAAGTGAAAAATATGGACGATTTATCTTCAATAATCTTTCGTCTTCTCTTTCGGTGTTTGTTGTTGAAGATTTCAAACGTATCTTCGATATTTTCTTGAGTTTTCGCGAAAATTTTCACATATTTTTGAGAGATTTTGAGCTTAGGTTTGAAGTTTCTTTGTTGCAATTTTGAAGAAGAAAGTGGAACCGTTTTTCATATTAATGTGCGTAGCTTTGAAGCGTTACACACTCTATTTTGAAGTTTGTTTTTGTTGGATTTAGGTCAACTTGATTGGACTTTGATGCCAAAAAGACTTGTATGTGTTGCATTATTCTTAAAAAAATAATATTTCACAATTCTTACATAACAAATTTAACTAATATATATGAAAAAAGTAATAAAAATAGAAAAAAAAATCATAAGCAATTCTTGACAAGTACAATGCTACATGGCCAGCAAATATTATTATTTTTTGCCAGCACTTAGCCTACAATAATTTGGACCCATATTTACAGACATTTTGTACACAAAAAATATATAATTTGCACATATATTTACTAGAATTTTGCACACATAAATCAATACAATTTGCATCCATGAATTAATATAATTTGCATCCACGTTTTTCAGAATTTACATACATAAATTAGTAAAATAACAATTTAATATTTGTACTAGTTAAATAATAACTAAAAATACTAAAAATTACTAGCTCCCAAGAGTTTCTCTTCTTGACAATTATCCCGGAAGATGACGAAATTCCAACCAAAAAAAAAAAAAACTATCAATTTTAATTAGCACAAATTAACAATTTCACATGCCACCTAAACATGTCCCATTAACCCCTGATAAAAACATGTCCCATTAACCCCTGATAAATCATTGACGGAAAGATCAAAGGCCAGAAAGGGAGATTTGTTTTTATGGAGGATTGTGATCTTTCTAAAAAAAAAATTGCTAAGGACTGGAATAGATAATCACCCTAATTAAAATGCTTTTCCAACACGTTAATAACATCTTTGTACAACTCCGACAGAATCTCACGAGCCTTTGCATTCTCTCCTGTGAGGAGATTATAAATTCTTTGTTTTGAATTAAATAAAATATTCTATAAAAATGATTAGAATCTGAAAAATTATTAAGTTAATACTCAATTTAGTCCCTGAACTTACACGCGAGTCTCAATTTAGTTCTTGAGATTTTAATTATCTCTATTTAGTCCCCAAAGTTTATAAACGTGCCTCATATTAGTCCCTGAGACGATTTTTAGTATGAAAATGTTAATGAAGCGCTGTTATAAACTATCAGATGTCATGTTAAAACTTGTAAAATAATGCAGTTTTAATTTTGACATTTAAATAGTTCAAAAAGGGCATCGTATCACTTATTTTGTTAGATAAAATTTTAATAAACACCATTTACAATGTTTTTGGGTTATTTGAGTGCCAAAACTAAAACGACATCATTTTACAAAATTTAGTGTGACATCCGACTGTTCACGACAGTGTTCCGTTAACGTTTGTACGTTGAAAATTATTTCAAGGACTAACATAAGTTATATTCACAAAGTTTGAGGACTAAATAAAGACAATTAAAACTCGAAGGACTAAATTGAGCCTTGCATGCAAGTTCAGGAATCAAATTGAATATTATCTCAAAATTATTTCTATTAATATCCAAACAAATGATTTCCAAATAAAAAATTTAACATACTCCTAAAAGATATATTCCCTTCAAATGATTTATCCAAACACATTCTAAAATCAAGTGTTCAGAATAGGTTGCTAACTGGCTAATCTGAAATTTTAGTGTGTAAAAGCAGGCAAAGATTAATACTTAAAAAAGGTCTAAAACTCAGAAAAAAAATCACCAAATGGATCGTTCGAGAAGCTATCACAACTAAGAATGGCATACACAAAATCAAGAGTAAAATCTGAACCAAGCTATAAGGCCATTCCATTGGGACGCAATGCCACAAATAACATGAAACATAACCTAACCTTTCAGCATTCTCTAGATTTCTTTCTACAAAATTAGCTCATGCAAGAGAGTTACCAAATAGTACAGTAGTGATAATAATAATACTAACATTTCTAGCTTTCAGTACATAAGTTACAAACTAGTAGAACAAATCTTTGTCCTGAGATTCTCTTGATTAAACAAAAATAGTTTGTCCTAAGTTTCTTATCATAAATTTTATCAACTCTCCAAGTAATAAAGATGGTGAAAGTGGAACAGATAGATAATACAGAACATATCTAGATATGCAAGTTCTGGTCTAAAAGTAGTGTTCAAAGCATGTGATACTTATGTCATGACCGTGGGAATTGAAGGGATAGTTTTCAATATCTCAGTAATCCCCTATTGATGGTAGGCCGGGAGCACTGTCGCGAGATTCTACGCCTTGATCTCCCATCTTTTGAATATCTTCAGGTGAAAGTATTTTGATATACCAAACATTGTTGACAAATGATCTATAAAAGGTTATGCAGAAAATCCACATACCAAAGAAGGAAAAATGTCAAGAAAATCTTATAAGATGAAATAAATAAGGTTTAAATAAGTTTTTAGCCTCTAATGGTCCTTATAAAAAAAGAAAATTGGTTTGGATCCAAATATTTTCAAAAACATTTCGTTTACGTTCCTATCATTTTGTTTGTTTCTTAGTCCCCCATATTATAGTAATATTCTATAATTGTTTGAAGTCTCTAACAATTATGATAATTTGGTTTAGATAATATTTTCAGAGTAGCAAATTATCATAATCTTTTGTGGATCAAAACCTATTATTTTTCAATATGTATTAACCTATTATCAAAAGAGGATTTTTATAGGTATCAAAACCAAATACCTTTTGAAATGTTTGGATTGAAACCAAAGAGAAACTTCATTGGGAACAAAACCAAGATTCACAATATTTACAAGGACCAAAAAGAATTCGAAGCCAATAAAATAAACATTGCATGTTTTGCTAAGGTGAAGGGCTGTGGATAGAATGAGACAAATTCATTGAGCAAAACTAAATTGTGTAAATATGAAGTTGTACTTACTCCCACGGATCGTCCCCAAGGAGAAGAATATCATTCTCCCTGTCGACGAATACAAGCTGCCAGCCTGATCTAAGAGGGTCTTCTAACTTCCCCTCAATTCCAAACATCTGAGCCAACTCTTCTCGCAGTTCATGATAGCTGCTGAACCGGGAGATGTCAAGCGAGCGCCCAACTGACCCTGATTTGTAAACCTGTAAAAATACAAAACTATATTATAAATGACTCAGAAAGCAGCAGTTAGTTGTAATAGTATGACTCAAACCTTGACAAAGGTTGGTGTCTGGTTTTGGGGGTCAACTTGTCCCGCACTTTGCATTAACTCAGATGAATCTTGCATACAAGCATATAGAGGACCCTGGTATCCAGAATTCCCTAATGGCATTGTTGAAGCATCGGTATCAGCGGATGAAGTCGTATAATGTGGGACAGTGGCAGGGAGTAGAAGACCGGATGAATCAATATTGACTCCAAAGAGGGTTGGATTCTGAGTGTCTGAATTACGATGTGGTGATGCCACTGCAATATCTTTTCCAGAATATTGCACATGTGACATTGAGTTGCCAAAAGCATTAACCTGCATAGGTGTATACTTTGCAGGCCATGATTGTTGGGGTGACTGTTCTGTCGGTATCGAATGACCACCTCTGGATAAATTCAAGAGATTGCTGCTCCCTTCAGGACAAAGTGAACCAAGCATGTTCTGTCCTGGTGAACCTGATGCTTCAAACTTCATGCTTGAATCTACAAACTCTGATTTTGAATACGATGGCGAAGGCAAACTAGAGTGTTGCCTTTGGTGGAGCTGGTCACCCTGAACTAGAAGTGCATCTTGATAAGTGTGCTGCTCCGCATGGTCTTCTCGGTTGTTGTGCGATTTCTGAAAGAGCTGCTGCTGAGTCATGTTCTCTCCCAATACTGGTGCTTGTGGCTGCAAGATATTAGAAGGCACTGATTGCTGAATCGTTTGCTGCTGCTGCTGAAGCTGGATAGAAGTGTTGACATTTCCTGATTGATGAAGATAATTGAAAGGCTGTTGGAAATTCAACATTTGTTGCCTCAAGAGTTCTCCACTCCCTATGTTCTGCAAACCAGCTGCCAACATGGCTTGGTACTGCTGATTATGATCATTTCCAAGCAAAGCCGGATCAAGCCTCTGCTGCATCCATGGCAGCATTCCAACACTTTGAAAATTGATTGAATTCAGACCTTGGTCGCCAGGTCCACCTCTAAGCCACATTAGCCCATTAGTTGGGTCATCTCTGCCATCTGTAACATGAACTTTTTTTCGTTAGGTAAATATGATACAAAGAGATCTAATCCCCTTTTATTTTGTTAATGAAGATCATGGAAAATCTAATGTGGCTAATTTGATCTCAATATTCAATATTAAGTTATTACCGTCTTTTGTTAAGTAAATATGAACAAAGAGATCCAATCCCTTTTGTTTTGTTCATGAAGCACATGGACAATCTAATGTGGCTAATTTGATTTCAATATTCAATATTAACTTTTTTTCATTTGAAGATACATTGTCAAACAAGGAAAACAAAATTGTGGGACAGGGAGGATCAGTAAATATTTTGTTTTTGTATGCAAGAAAAAAAGAAATATGTAAATTTAAATGTAACACTACAAAATCTTATCAGTGTCTCTTCTCTTTAGAATGAAATGATATCTCTTCTATAACCCATGGCATTGATGTCATATTATACCATCTATATTGCAATTAGGTGGAAGACAGTTTGAAAAACTAGAACTGAAATAAAACTAGTACCAAGAAAAGATGAGGTGCCAGGATGCCATGGACGTTTCAATCTGAGCGGAAATAGTGACGGATACATTGGGAATGTTGTTAAAGGCTCAATTTCCCATAGTGATACTCTTGGCTGCCTATCTCCTGCTGTGGATTCATCCCAACCAACCTACAAGGTAAAGAAGGAAGAAAAGGTTGCTCATAAAGTTGCTAGCTTATGAAGTTTCAAGGACACTCTTTAAGGCATGGAACACAAATTGTGAAGCTTTACGCCAATTGAATTCCTATCCTTATCTTCCTGACTGTGACATTTAACATTGTACGTATTTAAACATGGCTGCAAAAGAAGAAAGCTACAATAGCATAACCAGTACAATTCCTTAAGGTTATATTTGCAAGATGGCATTAACTTTGGTTTAACAACCGAATACATTGCATGAAGTGCCTAATTTTATGCATTAGATTGTGATCTTATATACCTTTACAGATCGCCAATGAGAATTTGGCCAACGAACTGGATCCAAGTCACTTATTCCAGTTATTGTACCCATGTACCTGCAGAAAGAAAAAGTGACTTCTGCCTAAGTAAAAGAAAAGTAGCATGATGCCACACAGCATAAGTGAATTTTGGAAAACAAAAAAGCACAGAAGCAAAAACACTATTTCAATGAATAAAACTTTTCAATCTCTAAACATATCTGAGGGAAAATCCTCCAAAATAAAAAGTTCATGTGCTCCATACAAATAGGGGCCAAACATTCAGGCAAGCTGTTTTTTACTCCTGTATCATACATTCAACTATATTTATCCTAACAAAAATATATATTTGATTGCTGTAAGTACCTCCGGACACTTGATTCTTCGGTCTCGAAAAGCATCCTGAAACGCATACCAACAGAAACACGTGTATGGTATACAGCTTTGATATATTTTGAAAGTGGTATGACGAACTCGGATGGACTAGCCCTGCCCAAGACGGAACTATCAAAAAAAACATTGTAATTTCTAATAGGGTGGCATCAGAAGATGAAATGTATTGCAACATTCACAACCTTGGATTATAGAACACCGTGAAACAGCTATTAGTTGCTGCAGCATGGGCAGCTGCTGCAAGAAGCCCAATATGCATACTATCACTGGATAGAACTGAAGAAGGCATTACAGTTTGTGGTCGATTGGCACGACGTATCCCCAAAAGAAGCTGATTCTTTTCATTCCTAATAATGGAAATGCATATAGAAACAGTAAACAAGCTTTCTGCAGCATCAAAGGGGAAATTTAAGTTGACAAAAAGGTAAAAGTAAACACCATATGAAAAGCACAGAATCTCCTGCCACAAGTCTTTTGGCACTAACAAATACACTCCAGCCGGTAGTAAGAAGGTGCCTCTTTGGCTGTCCTGAAATGACATGCAAGCAATAGACATGTCACCTTAATCAGATAGTTTCATCAATTTATGTAGTTAAGCCTGCTTTCTTAAACAATAAATCAAGTGCTCCCAAGCAGAGGATTGGTAAAATGAAATTTCCGTTATAATGTACAAAAACAAATGTATACCTCAACGACAGAGGCCCAGCATATGCTGAAGACCAAATATTTGGAGCTACCTTTTTATAAGCCAACATTCCTTGTTAAAAGGTAATTTGGCTGCCATCACTACTAAAAAGTCCAATTTTAATGGGTAAACAGAAGTGATGCAATTAATGCAATATACATATGTGCCGGCAATCTAGCTATTTGGATGTATTTGTCAAATTAAATAGTTGGTTTCGCCACATTATTCTATTTGTAATTTGTATAAGTAGTCCAAATAAAATAAATTCCTTCAGTTCCACACTGAGATAATGTAGCATAGTTTCGACAAGGGGTAAAACCAAAAGCTAAATTACCTTGCTACGCTCTATCTATACACAGATTTTTTCACTCCAGATCAACAAAACACCATAACATTTGGACATAATCCTCTTGTGTACAAGGGAAAATAGACTTTCCTAATAGAGTATTAGTACAATTTGATTTCCTATTGGATGACAATCAGTAGGAGAGACTGTAAAATTAGATATCATTTATGTTCCTCACAGGATGTATTCTAGAGAAACCTAATTGATTCACAATATCAGAGATCGGCATGATTTTAAGATAAACTGATCATGTGCTAATTGATAATATATAATTTTTAAGGTTATGCATTTGGCATACACAACAGCAAAACTCATGGATGGTACAGAATAAATTGCTCACATGATCATAAGCAATATAAATCGAGTTCATGGTCAAAGGAGAGCACATATAATTTTAAAATCATTTTATACCATAGCTGGTAACATTAAAGTGCTTAGTTGCCTTAAGATTCCAGCGCCCCTACTCTAAATTAGAGATCTTAATGTGTATACTGGGATAATCAATGCAAATATACACACAAGCAAGTACAGCACAAAGTTCGTACATGCTAAAGGAAGGATGTATTGGTTTGCCGGCATGTCTTCCGGGGAGAAAACAGGCCCTATCCTATATATGATTAAAGGTTCTTTCAAGAAAGGCAAGTTATTAAAGCAATTAAGCAAATCATATAACTATCAGTTAATAGGAAACATGTGAATCAGTACAACCTACTAGCATACAGCTACCTATGCTTCCAGAAGATATTTCAATCTTTTTATCATGCTAGCTTTATTGTTATCCACAGAAAAGGGAAAATCCACACATGGACATGGTAGAAGTATAAGATAGCAAGCCATTGCAGTCAAAAGAACGAAATAATACAACTATATTAAAACCACAAAGAAAATACAATGGATATTAAAACGGTTTGATGACCAGTCCGATTTTCAGAACCTTGGGTATTTGACTGCACAAGGCATCGAACCGGTTCAGACCGTCCAGTTCGAAAACCTTTTTTTCCCCTTACCAAAGCGAAGTTGTTTTGGTCATTTTTTTGAAAAAAAACAGCCCTAACCCTAAACGGCTAAACCCCTTGAAGGCTCTCTTCCTCACCATAGTATGCTGTGTCGTCGTCGTAGGAAGCTCCCTCGCCGTCGTGTGGAAGCTCTGTGGCCATCGTTGTCTCCTCTGTTCGAGCTCTCTCTCTGTGTGTTTGCCGGTGTCGCCGTCTCCTCTGTCGTCGCCGTCACTCCCCTTCCTCCTCGCCGCCAGTAAGCTCTGTGATAATACTGTGTAGTTTTGTTAATAATTTTTGGGGCAATTTACGCATCTAAATTGTTTGATCCTCAATATTACGCAAATACATTGTTTCAGTTTTTAATACGCAAATGCATTTTTCTGTATTTTATGTAAACCGCTACTGCCAGTAGCGGTTTACGTGTGAGTGTGTGTGTGTGTAAACCGCTACTGGCAGTAGCGGTTTACGTGTAAGTGCGTGTGTGTAAACCGCTGCTGGCAGCAGCGGTTTACGTGAGTGTGTGCGTGTGTGTAAACCGCTACTGTTACGTGTGTGTGTGCGTGTGTGTAAACCGCTACTGCCAGTAGCGGTTTACGTGTGATGGTTTGCCTATATAAACCGTGGTTGCAGCCGCGGATTATGTGTTTAGAAGGTTTGAGGAGTTTTCTAGAGAGAGGAAATTGTAGAGAGAAGTCAGAGCAAGTTGTGAGCGGGCCCGAGGTTCCTCAGCGGCGACTTCTGGCGAGTTATCATGGCAGGCAGGAACCTGTACCGACTGAATGGCGTTGCGCATATTGCCGGTTCTATTGGTGACCAGGTTAGTTAATATTTATTTTTTTTCTAGTCTTTGCATATCTTAGTCAGAAAAACGGTAGGTTAGGTAGACGAATTAGAATTTATAGATTAGTCGTTGTATCCTGAATTTAGGGTTCGCATGCTAGGATGTTAGTTCACTAATCTTGGTTTAGTGTTTTTAGTTTTTTTGGTTAGTTATAGATATGCCTAGTTACCTGAAATTTAATTCCATTCAATGAATGTTATGCCCGCTAATTAATGTTGGTTTAGTTTAGGGAACGGGATAGTTGACATTAGTGAATTATTATAGTTTGTTTAGGATATTTGTATGATATGAAGTTTTAAATTTTAGATCTTTACAATATTTTAAAATTTCTGGATGTTAATAAGTAAATTATTTGTGTTGTTATTTTCCCTATCGTGAGTAGGAAATATTTTTTAAATATTATATAGGAGAATTTGCTGATGGTTTAAGGTATTCGTATTCGGTTAGATATGGAAATCTGTTTAAGGATAGGAGAATTTAATTGGACTCTGTTTTCGTTTGTTGTTCTGTGCAGCCCAATAGGTGTATATACAGTGTGAGGCGGCAACAGAATATGCCCATGCATGAAAGGATCATCCCGTATTTAGAGCGGGCTGGATTGTACCATTTGGCTAGGCTAAATAGCCAATGGTTCTGGTTGGATGAGCCACTCGTTAGTGCGTTCGTTGAGAGGTGGCGTCCTGAGACGCATACGTTCCACATGCCTTTCGGAGAATGCACAGTGACATTGCAGGATGTGGCATTTCAGCTAGGGCTTCCTGTGGATGGGGAGGCTGTGAGTGGTTGCCTTGGTGAGTTTGAGACATACATGGAGGGTGGCCGACCAGCTTGGGAGTGGTTTGAGGACCTATTCGGTGAGCGGCCCCCACCGAATAAGGTCAAGCAGATGACAGTACACTTTACATGGTTCCACGAGAGGTTTAGGGTGCTACCACCAGATGCGAGCGAGGAGACTGTCCGCATCTACGCACGGGCCTACATCATGATGTTGTTATCGACTCAGTTATTTGGGGACAAGAGTGCGAACCGGGTTCATATACGATGGTTGCCATTTGTGGCAAACCTTGATGGCATGGGTAGGTATAGCTGGGGTTCGGCCGCTTTGGCGTGGCTGTACCGATGTATGTGTCGGGTAGCGAACAGAAATGTGACTAATCTTGCGGGCCCGCTCCAGTTACTTCAGAGTTGGATATTCTGGCGGTTTCCGTCTCTTAGGCCGGCCGGGTTTGAGGTTTTCTCTTTCCCGCTGGCATCAAGGTATGGGTTATGCTTTTTTAAGTTTAACAAATTTATTGGGCATATTTTAAATTTCGTGTCTCATATGACTTAAATTTAGGTGGTCTGCCTACTTACCTCCTAATGATGGAAAGGAGCAGAGGGTCATTAGGTATCGGCTTGCATTGGATCGACTGACCGCTCGTGATGTAAGTTTTATAGCAACAAGAGTTTTACTTTTTGTTTGATCTCTATTCGTGACTAGATATATACTTGTTATTGTAGTCCTTGATGAGTTCTTAAATTTCAGATTGTGTGGGAGCCCTACTCCGCGCTTGATGTACTTGCCGTGGTCCATCCAGAGATACTTACAGAGGAGCACAGTCGCATGTGGCGAGCCGTGACTGCCTTGATATACTTTGCGGTCATCGAGTGGCATCAGGTTGACAGGGTTGTTCCACAGCTAGGTGGAGTACAACATATCCCCGAGGATGCTTTGAACGTAGACTGGCTGCATGCTAAGGACGGTAGGGGTGGCGATAGGTGGTTTCCCCACTACTATCAGAAATGGCATGAGCATTGGGAGAACCGACTTAATGCCGTCATTTCCATTGAGCGAGTGGCAGATCCTGGCCCATCTGCAGATTACCTAGATTGGTGGTACCGAGAGGCTCAGCGGTTCCTTAGCCCTGGGGCTGCATTTGCCGATCCTAGAGGCACCCAGATACCTCCGGAGGCATATCAGAGAGGATCCTCCCAGGTTCCACGCAGATCACAGCTACCTGATATGCCGGACAACCGTCGTGTTGAGAGACGCCGTCGTGTTGGTACTAGGGACACCGGTCGAGAGTGGAGGTGGTTACATGATGCGATGCAGGAGGATGACGCAGGCGGAGATGCTAGAGCTGAGGTCGATCACCGTGTTCGTCGGGCTAATGCCAGACGTGGGAGAACTCCGGATGATACACAGCACGCAGGCGGAGTTAGTGGGTTTGCAGCGACTGAGGCTGGAGGGGATACATTCACTAGCAGAGCTTATTCTCAGATGCCGGAGTTCACACCGACCATGACTATGGATTTAGATGATCAGCTGGTCAGTCCACGGTTTTATGCAGACTTTGCTGAGTTGATTAGGGATGATGCTGGCACGTCGAATGTGCAGTTTGGTGGCCAGTCTTACCAGCAGCAGATGCCGGATGTGCAGATGGAGACCGGAGCTTACCAGCCACAGTTGACGGAGATGCATTCCCAGCCACATGATTATCAGGGTCAATATGGGGTAGATCTGAACGTGCCTGCAGGTAGTCCGTTGGATACTTGGTTCACTATGGGGGGCACCCCCCAGTCCGCGTTCGGGTTAGACCCTCCACGTGATGATGTTGGACAGGAGGCAGCCCGACCGACTCGAGTCAGACGTCCAGCTCGATGTGGGACAGGATCTCATCTCCTTGGTGACTTTCATGATGTTGCGAGGGATGATCGCGATGGTTAGCACCATGTGTTGTTGTTTTTTATTTCTCGCTATGTAGTTTATTTTCTGATTTAGGACTTTTATGTTTTTTATATTTGGATGACTGTTATTTTGGGTACTTGTTACTTTATGTTTTATGCCCGTTGGACCTTATGTTTAGTCTTGTTGGAAGGACTTTTATATTGTTCAGTTTTTACTTTATGATTATGTTGAGACAGTCTATTCTTTATCGATCTATTAGCTAAGATGGAAGTTAAGGACAATATCTCTAGAAAAGTGAAACACAACTACCGATGTTATCATTAACAAGACAAAACAAAAAGACTAAAAACTCATAACTGATAAACGAAAAGACTAAAAACAAATAACTTAAAACTCATAACAAGCAGACACGTTTGTTATCACGGAAACTACGACAAACGAAATAAGTAAAGATAAATCTACATCCCACTAGTAGATCCTCGCTGAGGGCAAACCCGTCGGGTATGACCGGGCTGCCTGCACAGACCACACCTCTTAGGTCGGCTGGTGTCGGCTTCGTCCATGTTGTTGCGGATGCGGGTGGACCGTGGTCGTCCTTCTCTAGCCCTTCTCATGCCCGGATCGGGTATAACCGTTGGCCCGTCATATGGTGGCCAAAGCCCCTCTGGAATACATGGTGAAAAGGACATCTCATACACCTTAAAGACCTCAGACATGGTGTACACCTCATCAACATAAGTTGCCCAATCTAGGCGTGACTGCGCACAGCATGCGAGGGCATGGCAGCAGGGGTAGTGCAGCGCCTGGAAGTATCCACAATCGCAGGTGCGATCCCTCAGAGAAACCCGATAGCTACCCAAAGAGAATTTCCCGGTGGGAGTCGTCTCAGCCACAGTATAGTCAAGCTGATGCCTATCAAACACTGTCACCGTGAAGCACCTCGATTCCTTCAGATTACGCTCAATGGCCTTAACTACTGCCTGTGAAAACCGGTGCCCGGACCCTAACTGTGCCTCTGCCGTCTGCCCACGGACAACAAACAACTCGGCCAGCCAGAGATATGTCGACTTAACCAGAGACGTCACCGGGAGGTTTCTTGTGCCCTTCAAGACAGAGTTCACACACTCAGAGATGTTGGTGGTCATGTGACCGTATCTTCTCCCACCATCCTTATGCTGTGTCCACCTCTCATAAGGCATTCTGTTTGCCCATTCGCACATGGTCGGGTTCTCCGTCCTCATTATATCAAACCAATAGTCAAATTCTGCTTCCGTCTTCGCATACGCGGCATTTACCAACCACCTCCGCGCATCCTGCCCTTTGAAAGTGAGGGCAAAATTTGCAGCAACATGCCGAATACAAAATGCCCGATAAGCATGGGGGGGTTGCCAACCACTATCGGGGCTCTCTAATGCAGCCTTGATGCCGTTGTGTCTGTCAGAGATCACGAGAATACCTTGCTGTAGAGTGACATGCCTTCTAAGGTTCGATAGAAAGTACGACCAAGAATCTGCGTTCTCTCCCTCCACGAGTGCAAACCCAACAGGCAAAATGTTCGAGTTACCATCCTGTGCGATCGCCAACAACAACGTCCCGCCATATTTGCCATACAGGTGTGTGCCGTCGATGCTTATCAGCGGCTTACAGTGTCGGAAAGCCTCAATACACGGAGGAAACGTCCAGAACATCCGATGAAAGAAAACTCTATCCTCGTCAACTTGGTCACCCACCCTAACCGGGGACGTCTTCAATAGAGCAATCGAACCTTCCATCGTGCATGTGACTCCAAGGATCCACCGAGGCAGATCTGCATATGACTCCTCCCAATCACCATATATTTGCGCTACTGCCTTCTGCTTCGCCAACCACACCTTCCGATAACTAGGCATGAATCCATAAGTCGCCTCCGTGGCCTCTTGCAACACCTTAATAGACACCGACGCATCAGCTCGAACCAATGGATAGATTCTCGCACAGATAACATGATAATCAAGCTGCTTGTGGTCGCTTGATATCGATGTGGCCATACACGTGTGCGGACCGTTGTACCTCCTAACCTCCCATGTGCCCTTCCTTTTCCGCATGACTATCCGAATCAACCACGTGCACCCGTTACCAAACTCCTTGCATCTCCCTTGGTATTTCAGGTTGTCGGACTCCATAACCTTGTACTCAACTCCACGCCGAATACTGTAATCCTTCACACTCAACACGGCTTCCTCTTTACTCTGGAAGGATTGGCCAATCTGAAATTCAGACATATTTGTCCCATCATGCATCCCCTGCCCCTCGAATGTTGCATCAGCATTCTGCTGTTGGCCGATGGCTTCCAAGTTCAAAGAAGAGAGGTGGGGAGGGCACTCCTGTGTTGCAGAACCGGAACATCCATGGGCTGAACGTCCGCCTCTTGGAATATCATCATCACTGTCCCCACCAATATCGACAGGCTCCTCATCCAAATCATCGTCAAACAGTGCATTCTCAACCCGATCCGGTCCGGCATCGCATTCAAAATCAGGAACAACAGGACCAACATATGCATGAACAGCCCCAGCACGTTCGGGCTCCGGATTCGGAACTGCCACTGCTACCACAGGCATCGATGTTGAGGCACCACCGGCTGGGATCGACTGAGGATTAGGGGCCGATGCCCCTGAGCTATCCACACCATCTTCCAACTTTGCAAACAGCTCAGTTACCCTCACCTCCGGAAAACTACGCCTGCAGTGAAACAAGACATGCAAGTCTTCATCCGACCCGATCACGAAGGTCTCATATCTCACACCAGTTGAGACAACATCAATGGGAATCTTGTAAAATAATTTTTTTACCCACTTCGTCCCACACACACCGAGCTTCCGTAATATGCTTTGCTTAATCTCCGCCAACGTATTCGAAGATCGGATAAAAACACTAAGTGGTTCTCTATCTGTGAATTTTACACCATGCCTTTTGCTCTTTTGAATTTTTCCAGAGTAGTGAACCAGAGCCACAAAACTTTCCTCTCCCTCCATTTGTGAATAACACTCTACTTCTTCACATTTGGTCCCTCTATGGTTTATATAGGCAGCCCCATTCAGACACACACACGTAAACCGCTACTGGCAGTAGCGGTTACTACACACACACACACACACGTAAACCGCTACTGCCAGTAGCGGTTTACACACACGCACACACTCACGTAAACCGCTGCTGCCAGCAGCGGTTACACACACACACGCACTTACACGTAAACCGCTACTGCCAGTAGCGGTTTACACACACACACACTCACACGTAAACCGCTACTGGCAGTAGCGGTTTACATAAAATACAGAAACAATGCATTTGCGTATTAAAAACTGAAACAATGTATTTGCGTAATATTGAGGATCAAACAATTTAGTTGCGTAAATTGCCCTAATTTTTGCTGTGTACCCTTTCTCCTCTGTGGCCCTCTCAATTTTGTAACTTCTACGGTATGCTTTGATTTCCAGTTCTCACATGCATCTCTGAATATTTTCATGATTTGGTTGTAAAAAATAAAAATAATTAAATTGACAATTTCAGTAGTTTTCTTTCCTGCCATCATTACTAGCACGATCCAAGCAGCTTCGAATTACAATCGTTGGTTTAAGTTTCAGTTGCTTTGAAAGTTGTGGCCACATTTGATTCATCTTATTTGGTATTATTTATGTTGATAATAAGCACCATTATTACACCTTTGCTTTTTGCATACAAGGTTCTACTACAGTCAACTTAATGATATGGTTTCTGCTGCATTTTATAATGATCATGGTTCTGAAAACCAAACCGGACTTACCGGTTCAACCGGATTAACCGAGAACCGGTCACCTAACCAGTCCAGGTAAGTTCAGAAATTGTTTGGTAAAAAATCGGTGAAAAAACCGGTCGAACCGGCGGTTAACCGGTGAACCGGTAGAACTGTCCGATTTTTTAGCGGTTTTTTGTTTTAAAACAATAACTCTGAACGGCGTCGTTTTATCCCTATAAGAAAAAAAAAAGTTAAAGGAACTAAGCTGAACCCTAATCCCTAAATCACCCATCGTACTCAGCGGCAACAACAACTCATCTCTGTTCTCTTCTCTGCCCAAATCCGATGTTCTGAAAACTGGACCGGACCGGCCGATCAGACCGGTTTAACCACAAACCGGCAGTATTAACGGTTCGGTCAGACATATAAAACCGACAATTAAAAAACCGGTTAAAAACCGTTGAACCGGATGAGAACCGGCCGGTCAGACCGAACCGGAACCGGCCGGTTTACACAAAAAGGGAAGCTCCTTCGTTTCTTTCTCCCTTCTCCCTTTTTTTTCTTTCAGTCAGAGAAATCACAAACCTAACCACAAAACCCTAGCACTGTAAGCCTACACCACCGCCACAAGGAGGGGCATACTGCTGCCGTCCGTCGCACTCAAAGCTCGCCATCCGTCATCTAGCTTCCCTCGTGCTCCAAGTCTTCAACCCCTGTTCGCTGTCACCGATCGCGGTTGCTTCCTCGAGCTCGGCGTCCGTCGTCTTTGTCTGCTCAGCCACGCTTCCGTCGCCGTTTGTTTGCCGTTCACGTTCGCGTCTTCGTTCGCGTTCTTCGCCGTTCGCGTTCGCTCGTCGTTCACCGTTCGCGTTCGTCTGGAAGCCACGTTGCTCTGCTTCAAACTCTGCGACCAACCCGCGTGCTCCACTCGTCGAACTGCTCTCTGTTGTCCCCGCCGTGAGTTCCCTAAACCAGCCACCAGACAATACACTCACACAACAGACAACACCAACACTCTTCTTCAAACTCTGCAACTTCTGATTTCTACTACAATAAGTAATTATTTGATTTGGTAGTGGTTTAGATTTTTTCATAGATTAAATTAAAGTTACAATAGTTT
>QBTX01003067.1:0-12435 GCA_003063285.2 Arachis monticola | reverse complement strand
TTGCTAGAGTCCCAGTTAGAGGTGGCGCAGAGTTCTTTAGCACACTCTTTTGCTTTTGGACTGCAGGGGAGGCGACTGTTAACCGCAATCAGTCTGGCAGCTTTTTCACAGTTGACACTGCTTCATAGGCATAAGCACATGTTTGGGAGCAGCTTGAATTTTAGCCAGCTTAGGCCAAATTTTATTCCTTAAGGCGCGGGCTGCTTATGCGGCATTGAATGTCAAAGTCTTGGAATCCTATTTTTACCTTTTGGTTAGTTAAAAGTGATTAAATAATAATTAAAAAAAAACTTTTTCTTTTTATTTTCCTGTTTTTTTTTTTTTTTTTTTTTTTTTTTTTTTTTTTTTTTTTAAGAATCAATTTTATAATTTTTGTCAGATAGTCAATAAACATTTTTTCTTTTCATCATTCTTTCAAGAGCAACAATGTTTAACATGTCATAATTACTATCAAAAAATATGGCAACTGTTCTATGTCAGTAGCATTGGCAAAGAATCACAGAAAATACCACCTATCTATTTATAGTAAATCAATAACTATTTATTCATATAGACCGCACTTTCTCTATGGCAATAGTTATCCTGCTATATTTTTTTGTTTATTTTTGATATTTAAGCTGCAGTGAGTAAGAAGACATGAAGACAAGTGCTTTCATGCAATAAAGGGCAATAGGAAGAACTAAATGTAGGTCTAGAATTCTAACTAATAAAGGGATCTATGCAAATAAACAAAGCAATCAACGTAGGATAACCGGAAAGCAAATTGGATAAGAATGAGAGAGGGAGGAATAAAAATGAAAGAACTTAACGCGACGCTTAATTATCCTAGCGGTGCGTGTTTTAGTTCTTCAGGTTGTGCTGCGCTGCGCGTGAGTATGATTTCGCGCTCCCTTTGGTGCCTATAGAGAATGAGTACAGAAAACGTCTATAAGGCGAAGCATCACAGACGGCAAACTTAAAGGTTTGCTTATCCTCAAGCAAAGAAGGGAACTGTAAAATAAGAAATAAAAGTGAGAGGAATGGAATTTGGAATTATTTAGTTAAAATAAAAAAATAACAAGAAGAGAATTAGATTGAGGGAAGAGAAAAAGAAAAGTAAGAAAATAAAAATTATTAGAATAGTTTGATAAAGAAATAGATAAGATAATGTTGCAAATCAGGGAAGACTGTGCGGCGCAAGCGAGCGCGCCGCAGTGGGGCACGCGGTCGGAACAAATTGGCAACTTATAAACTGATTGAACAGCGGTCGCGTCGGTCAACTAGAGCGGTCGCGTGACGCGCGTTTTATGGCTAACTGGCGCGAGGCAGCGGCTCAGCAGCTCAGCGACAACTCGTCTAGTTTTGAAATTTTATTTTTTGGGCTAAATCTTGGTGATCGTGATCGGCGTGGGGCATGCGATCGCGTGAAAGGCCACTAGAAGCCGATATGACGCGGACGGCATGAGCCATAAGCGTGCGCGCGTGAGTAGATTGGGGCGTTCAGCGCATTATATTCACCACTCTAGAGGGCACAACTTTCGTGATCGTTGCGCTGGAGTGGCTATTTCAGGAGCGTCTCGATTCGCTGTCAGATTCGCAGGGCTTACGCGCGCGCGGTGAGTGCGCACGCTGAGCCATGTTGCCCAACGCGCGGCGACGGGCGCGACGGAAGAGCGTCAGCGACCGCGGTCCCGCGGCGTGGGGCCGATTGTGCGCACGGGCACGGCGCCTGCGGAGCGCACGCTTGGTCGGCATGACTGGCTGGCCCTTGTTTTGCGTGTTTTATTATTTTCTCTAATCACCTGCGGCGTGGACGCGTCAATAATGCGGGGGGCGGTCTGCGTCGTTTTTTTTTTATTTTTTTTGAAATATAGGCTTGAGATGTTGCTGGTTTTTCCTGGAGAGAACACTGACTGGCAGTGAGTCCGAAACATTAGTAAGAACTGCAATAAAAAATAAATTAGACTAAGTAGACTACTACTACGAAAATTAGCTAAGGATAATACGAATATTTTATCAGGTGCCTTCGCGGCTGAGCAAGTATTGGGTGGAAGAAGTGATAAGATCTGAAGTGCGCTTCTTTTAGCGTAGACAGCTTGAACTAGCTATTTTGACGGTAGGCAGATTCTGCCTAATTCAGGGCAGATGAAGTGGACCTCTTGGCGATGCAATCGTCGGCGCCCAGATAGTGCTGTCAACATCGTGGGCCATTCACTGTAAATTTTCAGTCAGAGTTCCCTTCCTGTATTTCCACATGACCATATGGTGAAGCTCTGGTAACCACAAACGGTCCTGACCACCAGGATTTTAGCTTCCTGGGAAAGAATTTGAGCATTGAATTATAATAGTAAGCACTCTCCTGTCAGCTGGCTCAAAGATCTAATGGGCAATCTTACTTGTGGCAAGGCAGTATGCTTGGTTGCTGCTCCTTATAGAGCTTTGGCATTCTCATAGGATGAATATCTGAATTCATCGAGCTCATTCAACTGAAGCAACCGCTTAAGATTCCTGTGGCAGCTTCTGAATTAAGGTTCAGGTACCTGATTGCCTAATAAGCCTTGTGCTCCAGCTGAACTAGTAAGTGACAAAGGGCTCTTGCGCATAGACCAACTCTGATATGGGGAGCAAATGCCAATATTGGAGTCCTTGTTATGGCTGTACAGGTAAATGCCGGCAGAGAGGTATCATCAGCTTTTCCTAAGGCGCAGTCATTTCTTGAGACACTAGCGGTCTTCTCTAGAATCCTCTTAATTTCCCTGTTGGAAACTTCAACCTGTCAACTTGTCTGAGGATGATAAGGGGTTGCCACTTTATCAGCACGGCGCCATGTCTATGCAGAAGAGAGTCAAGCTGTCTATTACAGAAGTGGCTTCCTCCATTACTAATGAGTGTCCTTGGAACACCAAACCAACTAAAGATATAATTTGAAGATAGCTGCAATTAGCCGACCCTTTGGTATCATTGGTGGCAAAGCCACAGGCTTCAGCCCATTTGGACACATAGTAGACTGCCACTAGGATATAGTTATTTGAATGTGAGGGTGGGCAAGGTCGCGGCATGAAATGGCATACCTCAGCACATCATCACTGACGCTCAAGAGAGTCCCTGCTTATTGGCATTTCATGTTGGATAAGGGAGATTTGCAATGGCTTTTTCACATCTGCCACAGTGCTTCACAAAAGCTCTTGAGTCCCTGAAGAGAGTAGGCCAGTAGAACCCACTCTGAAAGACCTTTGTAGCTGTCCTTCCACGGTGAGCAGCAAAGTGGCCTTCGTACTCAGAACCATGACAGTGGCAGAGAATCTGCTATTTTTCTTCATCTAGGACACATCTCCTGATTATACCATCTGAACACCTTAAAAAGGTATGGTTCCACCCAAATATAGTACTTTGAATCCGTGATCAACTTCTTTACTTGTTGCCTGCTATACTCCCTTGGATAAAAATTCTATGGCTTATAAATTTTTACAAATGTCTGCAAACACATGGTAGGCCTGCTAAATGAGGAAACGAATTTGTTCATCTGGAAATGTCTCAGCTACAGCTGTGGGTGGTTGTACTCCTGCTTCAGGCTCATTTCTGGAGAGATGGTCAGGTACTTGATTCTCTGACACGCGCTTTTGCCCTGTACTATTATCTCAATAATCAAACTCCTGAAGGAGCAACACCCATCTGATTAATCTTGTTTAGAGTCCTGTTTGGTTAGAAGGTACTTTAAAGCAGCATGGTCAGATATAAACAATAACCATTAGAACAAGTAAATAGGACCTAAAATTATCAACAGGGCTACACCAAGCGACTAATAATTCCTTTCTGTAGTTGGTGTAATTCTTTTTGAGCATCATTTAAAACACAGCTGGGCCAATAGTAAGTGACATGTACAAGCTTACCCTGCCTCTGTCCTAGAAAGCAACTCCTATAACAAATTTACTAGCATGCAACACTTAATTTCAAATGTAATCCAAGTCAGGGGGAGCTATAATGGGAACAGAGGTAAGATTTGCCTTCAGAGTTTCAAAAGCATACAGACAATCAGAATCAAAGACAAAAGGAACCATCAACAACCAACGAGTTGCTGCAATGGTTTAAGCATTTAGAAATCTTTTTAATAAATCTCTATAAAAATCCTGCATGACCCCAAGAAAGCTCCTAATTGCCTTAACATTAGTTGGGGGTGAAATTTTTTTCAAATTCTCTTTTTTTTTTTTTTTTTTTTTTACTTTTATTTCCTTGTTCGAAATTCGATGTCTAAGAACAATTTCTTCAGTCATGAAGTGGCATTTTTTTCCAATTTAAACCAAAGGTTTTGCATTTCATTGACACGTGCAGTTTCAGACATGAATAATAAAATGTTTAAGGCAAGGATTCTAAAGAATTACCAAAAACAAAAAAATCATCCATAAATATCTCAACAAAAAAATACAAAAAAAAATATTCTAGAAAAAATTTGAAAGCATACACCTCTGAAAAGTTGCTGGAGTATTGCAAAGTCCAAATGGCATTCTCCAGTAGGCAAATACTCCAAAAGGGGCATGTGAATTGCCTGTCTTTTCTTGATCTTGAGGGTCCAATGCAATTTGATTATATCCAAAATATCCATCTCAGAAAATAATAAAAAGCATGACCAGCTAACTCTGCAAGTCATGGCTGTCAATGAAAGGAAGGGGAATGATGCTTTCTTGTAGCAGTGTTGAGCCTCCTGTAGTCTATATACATTATCCATCCTGTGACTGTTCTTGTAGGAATGAAGGCTCATTCTTTCACCTTCCTTGATCGACTTGTCATCCGGCTCCTTTCTTGGGAACTGCCTGCACAGGACTTACCCAAGGACTATCAAAAATAGAGTAAAATAACGCTGCTTCCGCATAAATTTTCATTACCTCATTTTGGACGCTACGACTGCTTTTCATAGTTGGATTAAGCCTCATATTGTGGTTGAACAACTTAGTTTGGTCAATCATCTCATAGAAGAATCTTATGGCATAGCACTTGGTTTGGACTAATCGCCTTTTCAAAGTCAGCTATATGGTGCGCACGACGCAAGAGCTGTTTCATAAAATTCTTGAGGCACTGAATACAAGTGCGCTCTTCCTCATTCAGGCTTCCAGAGAAGAGGTAATAATCACTGGATATGAATTGCATTTCAGCCCAAAAAACACATATTTCAGTAGAAGGGGTAAGGGTTTGAGTTCAAGCTTGGGGGCTTCCTTCTCTTTTATAGGCGTGTTCATCAGGCTCCTTTTTGGGGGGTGAATCATCACATTCACTAAGTTCACACTCAGAAATAGGATCTAGAACATCATCAAGTACCTTAGTTTCATAGTACTGCTTGAACAAGTGGTTCAATAACATCTATTTTCACACACCCGTCGACAGAATCATTGGGGGGCTTGAGGGCTTCAAAAACATTTAGGACCTTCTGTTCTTCAATTGCCATACCTCCGGGTTAATTCCACAGTCCTTGTTTGGCACATGCATAGAGCTGCTACCTATAGCTATAAAAGGGTCTACCCGTATAATAGAGGACTTTCTATCCTTTTCCATGTCCAATATAACAAAATCACTAGAGAAGAGTAAAATGGTCGCTACCTTAACAATAAATCTTCACTACAGCCGCACAGGCAATTTTAATAGAAAGATCAGCAAGTTGAAGAAAAATACGAGTAGGTTTTAAACCTCCTGCATTTGAAGCTTTTCATCCACGGAAATGAAAGGGGCATGAGGTTGATGCTAGCTCAAAGATCACATAAAGCTACTGAATGCGCTTCTCCAATGGTTGTAAAGGAACTGACCAAGGCTCCCTGGGTCTGGCATCTTCTCAGGAAGGTTGTGGTTGAATAATAGCCTGGCATTCCTTGGTTAACATGCACGGTTTCTTGTTCCTTGCAATTCCTCTTGTGGGTCAACAATGCTTTCATAAATTTAGCCAATAGAGAGGCATTTGGCTCGCAGAGCCTCTGCAGAAAGGGATGGTTGATCATGTAGGCTTCTGAAGACATCATAAAATTTAGAGAATTGCTTTTTTTTTTTTATTTTGTTGTATTTTGATGATATGGCATTTTTGGCTTGTATTCAGGGGCCTTTGGCAAGGTGGGATAAATGTCAAGAGAGTCAGGGAACGGGTTATCTGCACGCTTAGGAGGGGCGTGCTCTACTTCTTACCTTCTTCTTCCTGCTGGAGGTTTCCGCTTTTCAAGCTAGATGCGTCATATGACCTTAATCTGCAGAACGCAGCTACCTTACCACTTTCTCAAATTGAGTAACTTGCAATCTTCTCTTGGTTCACCATTGTATCACCAGGGAATGTATTTGAAGACCTTTCAGTAATTGCTTGCTCATTTGACGGGCCATATTGCACTTCCAAGTTTCTATTGGAGGCTCTGGTTTCTTTCACGAAACTCATCATCATCTCCCACTTAAAATCTTCTTGGGATTTAGAAATTATGCCTGCTAGGTGGTTGTTGTTGCTGAGACTGAAATTGGCGGTGATTGTAATTGTTCTGTTAAAAGCCGCCCTGAGAATTACTGTTAAAATTGTCTGAGGTCTCTAAAGGGTGATTGCTCTCGCCCAAGAATTTGGGTGATCCTCCAACACCCTGATTGTATGTCTGTAGGAAATGGATCAAATTGTGGATTTGCTAGGACCACCTCCATGTAATCAGCCGCTGTTGCAGAAGAGGGTTGAGCATAAGCATAATTATCATTTTGCATAAGGTTACCTGCCATGTCATAATATGGAAAGGTATCTTGGGGTGGAATTTTTTGGAGTGTTGTAGCTGAGACTTGCATGCCGCCCATATGTTGGGTAAGTAGACTTATTTGCTGCTGAGACATGAAGCTTGTTCCTGAGCAAATGAGAAGCATTACAGCTTCTACTTCAGCAACGCCTGCTCTTCTGAGCGGTCCTGCAGAGTTCACGGATTCCTGTTGAGTATGCCAGTTATAAATATTGGTTTGCTTGGCCAACTATTCAAATTAGGCTACAAATATAGTGCCCTCCCTTAGTGTCTTCTTCGTGTGCATATGAGCCGGCCTGGCAAGAGGTAATCTAAGGCTCATCTTGACATCTCCACGCCAAGCCTTCATAAAAGATATCGAGTTGAGTCCATTTGGAGAACATGTCGGGAGGGCACTTTCTGATTAATTGCTTGTATCTCTCCCAAGCGTCATAAAGAGTTTCACCCTCCCTCTGCCTGAAGTCTAACTTCCACCCTATGCTTAGTCAGCTTCTTTGTGGGAAAAATTTTGTATGAGAAACTCAGTAACAACCTTGTCCGAAGTATTCAGATCTCCCTTATGTTGGAATCCTAGCCATAAACTTTGGCTTTATCCTCAGAGATAACGAGGAAGAGCATGAAGTTGTACACCTCTGGGTTCAATCCATTTGTCTTCACAGTATGACAGCGAGGGTAGTAAACGGCAAGTAATACCTTTACGTGAGTAAGGGTCCGACTCCACGAGGATTAATGGATGAATAGCAACAATAGCGTTGGATAGGATTAGTTAGACAGACAAAAAATAGTGTTTGGGAGTTCAATAGACAATTAAACATAGGCATAAATATTAAAGAAGGGCAAGTAATTAAGATGGGAATAATATATGGAGAAGATAGTTAAGGTTTAGAAGTTATTCTATTTTCATGATTGACTTTCTTATTAACTTTTTATCATGCGCAAGATTTAATTCTTGGCAAACTAATTGTGACTAGACCCTAATAACTTAGACCTTTCTAGTCTCCTGTAAAATTCATCCCTGGCAATTCATTGGTGCATTGATTCGGCAATTAGAGGGTGAATTAATCAAATTCCAGTTTATATGCCACAAGAATCCTTAATTGTCACAAAATAAAGAGATTATAAATGTCAACGTATCCTGTTAAATAACAAACAATAGAAAATTCAGGAAAATATATTTTCAAGCTATGTTCAAGTAAAGAGCTTTTCCAAGTCTTACAAGACTCAATAGAACATGGGTCATACTTCCGTTCCACCTCAGATTCATAAAAATGAAGAACGGAAAAACAATTAATTGGAAATAATAATCAAACATGAATAAAATAGAAAAAATAATATTAATCAATCGATACAATAGACAGAGCTCCCTAACCTTTACAATGGAGGATTAGTTTGCTCTATCGAATATGAATGTAAATTTGTAATGAATAATGTTGTTGGAATTGTGTTTTCGAACCACCCTGTTGGGATCCCTTTTATAATCTATATACCTAATAATTTTAAAAATTAATCTAAAATTAAAATTAAAATAATATCTTTCCTAAAATAAGATTTGAATTAAATTCGAATTATATTAACAAGGTTTTCAGCTGATGGGTGGGGACACTTGTTTGTCATTTCTGCAGCTTCTAATATGTGTTTTTCTGGGCCTAGAAACTGGTCAAAACAGCCCAGAAAATCGCCCCGGAGCGTCTTTTTTGCTGCATTTTTTGCATGTGGCGCATGTGACGCGTCCGCATCGTCCATGCGTTCGCGGTCATTTGCGGCAGTTCCAGTCACACGCGTTCGCGTCAGGCACGGATCGCGTCATTGCGCTTTCCACACATTTTCGCTGCGCGGTCGCGTGAGCCATGCGTCCGCGTCGTATTCGCTGGTAGCATTCTCCTTGGCTTTCTTCTTCTCTTTCTCTGCAGAAACCATCAAATTCCACCAAAGTGCTAGCGTAAAATAATTAGTAATTGCACAAACCTCAAAGTAGCATTCAAAGTGGCTAAAATATAATTAATTCTTAATTAAACTCATACAATTAATATGCAAATTCACTAGGAAAAGATAGACAAGATGCCCACGCCTGCATGGCCATACCGCGTTAGGTCGAGAGCGAACACGTATTCCACGCGGAGCGCCGTCGGCAAAAGTGAAGCGAAAATCAGCGTGGTAGATTCTGGCTGTTTTCGACCCAGTTTTCGACCTAGAAGAAGGAGAAGAGCTATAAAGTGGGGAACCTATTTCATGTTCAAATAATCACCTCAATAAATAACATAATTTTCAGGATTAGATGTAGTTTTTAAGAGAGAGGTTCTCTCCTCTCTCTTAGGTTTAGGATTAGGATTTTCTATTAGGATTTAGATTTCAACTTCTTCTCTACGGTTCAATATTCCTTTTACTTTATATTCCTCTTCTACTTCCAGATACTCTTTATGCTTTTATTTAATTACTTATGTTCCAAATTGCTTATGAACATTCATGTTAGGATTTTCTTATTTAATATAATTTTATTTAGATTTATGATTCTTATTTAGCTTTTATATCTTGGCTTTAATTTGATTAATTGAGACTCTTGAGTTACAAACTCATCGTATGTTAATTGTTATTTTTGCTAATGAATTGAATTCCCAAAACTCTAGTCCTTCTTAGGATTGGCTAGGACTTGAGATCTAAACTAATTAGTCACTTGACTTTCCTTGCTTTAGTAAAGGTTAACTAAGTGGGATTAAAACTCAATTCTCATCACCATCGATAAGGATACCTAGGATAGGCTTCAATTTTCATACCTCTGAGAGTTTTTTTATAATTATTATTTATTATCTCCTACAATTTATTTCTCCTTGTTCAAACCTTTTAAAACCAAAACACCTTTTCCATACTATAATAAGACAACCTCCCTGCATTCCTTGAGAAGAGGACCCGAGTTAAATACTTCGCAGTTATCATTTATATTGGTTTGCTTTAGTGACAAACACCAACGTTTGTAGGAAGGAATTTGAGAGTAGTATTCAAAAAGATTGAAAAAAAAAAAAAAATTTATTTTTAGAAAATTCTTTTTTTTTTTTTTAATTTTGTCTTCTTCAAAATAAGAGTAAAGAATGCAAGAGAGGAATTAGCTACTAGTAATTTATTTTGACGATTGCATTTTTATGCGGTAAAGAATAAAAGTAATCGGCGTTGTAAATATAGTTTTCTAAACCAACAGAAATCATTTCGTACAAAAGTTTTTGTTGTCACTAAGCAAACCATAAAATTGATAACTCGAGTATTTTAAACCTCGGATCGTCTTCTCAAGGAATTGGAGGGAGGTATGAACTTATTATTAGCTATGGAAAGGTAGAATTTTGGGTTTTTAAAGGTTTGAACAAGTAATTTTTAATTGACAAGAAAAATAAAATTAATAATTATAAAATAAAACTCTGGCAGGTTATGAGAATTATAAGTCATATCCTAGTTATTCCTATAACGGTGGGTGATGAGAATTGGGTTTTAATCCCACTTAGTTAAGTCAAGTGGACTAATTAGCTTGATCCTCAAGTCCTAGTCAATCCCTGTGGGAAGACTAGCTTTAGAGCGATCTAGATCAATTAGTAATTTGCCAAATTCAACCACTACTTGATTTGATAACTCAAGCGTCACCAATTACTTAACTAGAGCCAAAAGGAAAGAGAATCTACTCGAATGAAAATAATTTGGATAAATCGAAAGCATTCGTAGCATAAATAAAACAATCTTATAACTGAAATACCTCAAATTATATTAAATAGAATATTCAAATCTAACATGAAAAAGTTCATAAATTAAATTGGAAAAATAAATAAAAGGAACATTGAACCTGGAACTCAGAAGAAATTATAAGTTAAAATAATAAGAAATCCTAAATCCTTTAAGAGGAATCCTAATCCTAAATCCTAAGAGAGAGGAGAGAGCCTCTCTCTCTCTAAAACTACATCTAAATTATGAAAAGTGAAATATCCGTCGTCTTTCTTCATTCCTCTACTTTGCAGCCCTTAATCTGTATTTTCTGGGCTTGAAACTGGGCCGGAAATAGCCCAGAAATCGCTGATTACAAAATCTGCCACGCTGATTTTTGTCACTGCGACGTGTCCTCGTGGAGCACGCGTTCGCTTCACCTAGATCTACGGCCACTATGGTAAATTATATATCAAATCGAAGCCCCAAACGTTATCTTTCCAATGCAACTGGAACCGCATCATTTGGACCTCTGTAGCTCAAGTTATGGTCGTTTTAGTGCAAGAGGGTCAGGCTGACAGCTTTGCAGTTCCTTCAACTTCTTGTATTCCTTCCACTTTTGCATGCTTCCTTTCCATCCTCTAAGCCATTCCTGTCCTGTAATCTCTGAAAACACTTAACACACATATCAAGGTATCGAATGGTAATAAGAAAAGATTAAACATATCAAAATTAAGACCAAAGAAGCATGTTTTCAATCATAGCACAAAATGAGGAAGGAAAATGTAAACTCATGCAAATCATATGAATAAGTGTATGAAAGATTGATAAAATCCACTCAATTGAGCACAAGATAAACCATAAAATAGTGGTTTATCAACCTCCCCACACTTAAACATTAGCATGTCCTCATGCTAAGCTCAAGAGAAGCTATAAAGAGTGAAGGGGATTGGTAAAGAATATGAAATGCAACCTATCTATGTGAATGCAACTAAATGTGAAATGTTTTTACCTCCTTGGTGAAAAATAAATAAATCTTTCAAGAACAAATATGAACTGGATTTCACTAATTTAAATCACAAAATAAAGTACAAGTAAACTTGCAGAAGAAAATAGCTCATGAAAGCCGGGAACAAAGAATCGAGCATCGAACCGGTGCGTCACTGGGAAGTTTGTATGACACTAATCCGCTTAGGTTTGTTAAGGTTCGATCTCCAATTCCTAACTAATCTTTTGCTTTCTAAGGCTTTCTTATTCATCTACCAATCAAACACAAATTTGATGCACCAAATACAGCATATCAAGAAGGTCTTTTTCAAAGGGTTTTAATAGGGTTTAGGGTCAAGGTAGGATTGTATTTGGCCAAGTGACTAAAATCTGAATCCTTAATTAAACTTAAACTTTCCCAACTACTTTAACACAAATATCATAAGCATAATATCCAAATCTAACTTATCTATTAAACCATGTTTTCCTAGCATATATCTGCATGCATACCTAATTTCAAGTTACAGTATATATGCATTCTTATACACCATGTACTTTGCGGGCATGTTTGTCCCCTTTTACTTATTTTGCTTCTTTTTCATTTTTCTTTTTCCTCGTCTTTTATTTTATATAGATTTTTTATTTCTTCTTTTGTTTTTCTCAATGCATATGATTAAATTATTGAAAGCATGAACATGATCAAACATATTTTTTTTTACTTTTCAATGTTTTCGGATATCATACATTCAATTCTCAAACCAAATATTTACCCAACCCACTAATTCTCACACTTAAATTCATAGACACTCAAACTAACTAGTTGCTAAACAAGCAAGGATTCAAATTAAGACATTATTGTTTTCTGCCTTAGAAGTTATGATGTGCTAAAGTAAAGAACAAAGCGGGTATAATTGGCTCACCGTTGGTTTAGCAAGGATAATGAAAAAGGGTAAGGCCCATATGGGTATGTAACCTGCAGTGAAAACAAAGGCCTCTAATGCATATACATCGCATGCATACATAAACAATGAAAATATAACAATTATCAAGCAAG
>QBTX01003066.1:0-12460 GCA_003063285.2 Arachis monticola | reverse complement strand
GACAGACGGAAAAGGAGGGTGAATCCTATTCCAGCATGATCGAGGAACCGACAGATGATTAGCTGAGCTGTGACAGAGCATTTGAGCATATTATTCACTGAAAGGAGGGGATGTAGCCACTGACAACGTTGATGCCCTTGCATAAAGCAGCCATGGAAAGGAGTTAGACTGACTGGATGAAGCGATAGCAGGACCTCTAAGCAGAGAATTCAGAGGAACAAACGCCTCTCTATACGCTATCCGAAATTTCTCACCAATGAATTACATAAGATCTCTTATCCTATTTTATTAAATTAATTATTCGAACAAACACCTATCTACTTCAATTTATTATCTTGGCTGACTGGGATTTACAAGGTGACCATAGTTGCTTCATACCATAACAAATCTCCGGGGATTCGACCCTTACTCCGTAAGGTATTACGGACGACCCAAGCAGCACTCTGCTGTTGTGGCTGTATCGAAGTTTGTTGAAACATGGTCATTTGGCACCATGTTCTTGGCACCACTGCCAGGGAAAGAAAGAGCCCATTGAATTTCACATAATCAAGTTTAATCACGGATGGCGCGTACAAGTGACTCATGTTGCAGAGAAATGTTTGAGCCTGACATCACAATTTTCGGTGCACAAGTTACCTTTTAACAAACTCCCTATCAAGTTATGAAACTACTCACTCATCATAAATAATAAACAAAAAAAAAAAAAAAAAAAGGGAATTAAAAGAAGACATATTAATTGGAATATAAAATTGAATTAAAGAGAAGATAATCCTAGCATTCATTATATAAAAGATCTAATGACAAAATTGAACAATAAACAAGAATGGGAAGAATAAACAAGTTAAGAGAACAAACCAGAATGATGAAGTCTTCAACGGAAGTAATGAATAAAATAAAACAAAAAAAAAAAAAAATTCAATTGAAATTAAATCCTAAAATCTTTAGAGAGAAAAACCAAAGAGAGTGGACAAAAAACTTAGATCTTAAAATACTGAAGATGAATGCGTGGCTTTTTTCTGCATATTTTCTGACTCTAGTCTACTGTTCCGAGCCTTAAAACTGGGCCAAATAAGGTCCAAATCACCCCCATTCGAATTTCTGCAGCACTTATTGCAAGATCGCACATGTCACAGCGATCGCGTACATCCATAGCGGACGCAGTCACTTGCGCTTTTTTCCTTCTCCAGCGGTCGGCGTCCACGCTACCCGCGATCACTTCTGCGCTTTCCAATACCGCGCGGGGCGCGGCCAAGCAGAACGGCCGGTTCGCTGCGATGTTAGCGACAATCCTTACGGTTGGCGGTGCAGAATCTTTGGAATGCGGACTCACCATGTCAGCGAACGGCATTCAATAATTAAATAACCCACACCGTGAAGCCATGCGGACTGGTCACTTCTCGTCTGGTTATCTCCTCAAAATTCATGGTCCCCAGTTGACTAGCTTCCTCTCCCCAATCTCCATCTCATTCATACCCTTATAAGGCCTGAAAAACTGAAAACACAAATCACCGGCAATCGGAATGGAACAAAAAGAATTAAACAGATAAATAATAAAAAAAAAAAAGTCTCTAGGAAGCAATTTTCAAACCTGTACTGAATTTAGGAAGGGAATCTAAATCGCATTCAAATTGGATTGAATAACGTGGCAGAGCGGCATCATGACAAAACCACACAATTAAACACAATGAAAACCAAAGGAAAGCCTCCAAACTACGAAAACCAACTACCACCATCCCTGAAATATGCTTTTATGGGAGAAGGTAGACACATTCTTCGGTGATCATAAGCTCTGTTTTAGATCCACAGGAAGAGAAAGCACTATTCAGGTGCTAAAGGACAGCACAGCAACAAGCTCCATGGGGTGGTCCATAAGTGATCTTAGGGCAATAGCCCAGCTAGATGCATACACAAAATCCTACTGGAGAATAATTGTAAGCCAGTGGTTCGGACACAGAGGTGGCAAATCCAGCCAAGAAGGAGGTGGTGCAGAAAGAGGTCACTAAGTTACTGGAGGCTGGGATTATTTACCTCTTATTTCTGATAGCCCTTGGGGGAGCCCTGTCCAAGTTGTTCCCCAAAAGGGAGGCATAACAGTGGTTCACAATGAAAAGACATGAACTGGCTACAAAGAATAGATTACAGGGTAGATGTATGTGTATTGACTTACAGACAAGACCTTCAATACAGCCACCAGACAAGTTGAATTTCCTTCTACCATTCAATTAGACCAGATTAGCTTTTAGAGAGACTTTAGAAGGTCTTGCAATACTACTGCTTTTTCGGATGGTTATTTTGGTTACAATCAAATTGTTGTAGATCCTCAGGACCAAAGAAACAGATTTACATGTCTTCTTGGAATTGTTATTTGCCTACAAAGGATGCCATTTGTTTTGTGCAATGCACCTGCACCTTTCGTAGGTGTTGCTCTTTATCTTCTCTGATATGGTAGAGAAATTTCTGGAAGTCTTCTGATGACATTCTTCAGTATTTGGAGACTCTTTTAGCTCCTGTCTTGACAATCTAACACTTGTTCTTAAAAGGTGACAAGAGACTAACCTAGTTTTACTGGGAGACGAGAAATGCTCACCTTACTATTAGTAACTGAAAGAATTGTTCTTGGGCACAGAATTTCTCTAAACAAGGGAATAGAGGTGATCAAGCTAAGGTAGACGTAATTAAAAATTTCCACCACCTGCCAATGTTTAAGGCAATCAGAAGCCTTTTGGGAACATGGCAGAGTTTCTATAGGAGGTTATAAAGGATTTTCAAAATATTTCATAACTTCTGAGCATCTGCTAGCTGCTGAACATCGCCATTTGTCTCTTGACCGGGATAGTGTCTGCAGGCTTTGAAACTCTGAATGCTAAGTTGGTCACAGCACCTGTTATTTCTGCACCAGATTGGACTTTACCATTCGAACTAATGTATAATGCCAGCGACCATTGGCCTTGGCATGGTGCAGTTTGGGACAGAAGACATTAACAACAGCTTCTGAATGTATTATTATAGCTAGCCGTCTTGTTACTAAATGATGCACACTAAGGATTACACAACACGGGAAAAGGTATTGCTTCTGCAGTGTTTATGCCATTGACAGGTTTAGATCCTATTTCAGTAGGATCAAAAGTGGGTTGTGTTTTACTGAACTGCTGCTCTTTAAATAGCACTCACAACAGATTCAAAAACCGTAGGCTCATAAGGATAGGTGTTTTTGCTTTTCTGCAAGAGTGAAATAGAAATAAGAGACAGAAAAGGGACAGAAACCAAGTAGCAGATCACATGTCCCGGATTAGAACTAGTAGCAGGGGCGTCTCTTCCTCTAACTGAGATCTCTGAAAACCTTTCCGGATGAGAAACTCTTTACCATTTGGGAAAATTAACCTATGGTTTGTAGACACTGCAAACTATAAAGCTGCTTGTGAGTCATATCAAAGAGTTACAGTACGCAGCAAACGAAAGAAATTAATTTCTAATGGCAAAGTACTACTTGTGGGATGAACCATATTTCTTTTAAGAGAATTGGTGCAGGGACGGGAAATGCATCTTGCAGATGTGTTCCTAGAGAAGAATCACAGAGGATCTTATGGCTTTGCCATGGATCACAGTAGGAGGACATTTTGGAGGTGAGCGAATAGCCACCAAGGTTCTCCACATTTGTTGGCTTCTACTGGCCTACTCTTCATGGAAGAATCCTGAGAGTTTGTACGTAACAGTGACAGTTACCAGAGAGGCTACGTAATCTGCCTTCATGGTTCACGGCGATGTCTCAACAGGGATTCTTAGAAAGAGAGTATATTTGATGTTAGCTGGGTATTTGACTTCATGGGCCCTTTCCCGTCCATTCATACTCAAACACTTACATTCTGGGGGCAGTAGACTATGTATTCCAAGGTGGGTCAGAGGCAATTGGCCAATCACCCACTAATGACACTCAGGTAGTGATAAAGTTCCTCCAGAAGCATATCTTCAACAGATTTGGTGTTCCTAGAATACTAATCAGTGATGGAGGAATCTTTCTGCAATAAAAAGCTTGACTCTGCTCTGATTCGATATGGAATTTAATCACAAAGTCGCAATTCCATAATCATTCCACAGACAAATGGGCAGGCAGAAGTCTCAAATAGAGAACTTAAAAAACGAATCTTAGAACGGACTGTAAGTACCGTAGAAAGGGATTGGGCAAGGAGTCTGGATAATACTCTATAGGCATATAAAACTGCATTCAAGAACATCCAATAGGGACCTCTCTATACCAGCTTTTGTATGGAAAGGCATGTCCCTTGCCAGTGGAACTGGAACATAAGGACCTACTGGGCAAAAAATTTACAAGGAGAAACAAAAAGGTTGGCATGACAGAAAGCTGGCATCCAAAGTCATTTGAGCCAGTGAGAAGGTTTCTGCTTTTTAACTCTAGGCTCAGACTTATCCCCGGGAAATTGAAATACCGGTTGCGAGGGGGACCATATTTGATTACAAGTGTGTCACATATGGATATGTAATCTTCAGAGATGCTGACATCTGACAAAAAGTTCAATTGTTAATGGAACAGAGAGGTCCAAACTTTATCTAGAAGGCTAATGTGAAGCAAGAATGCTCAAAATTGAAGACTAGACTAAGCTCAGTACAAGGTCCAGCTAAAGACAATAAAGAAGAACTTAGCATATACATACAAGTAATTAAACTAAAAAATTATTTTGTTATTAAAATAAAATATATAGAGAGTTTTGATATAAATTATCTTCTTCAAGGTTAATTATCAAATTGCGAGGAGTTCACAGAGTTACGGAAGGATTCAGTGAAAAAAGCCGAGAAAAGGAGCTCACTGCCAAGAAAACGCCAGTTAAGGGGTATTGGGCATTAACGCCAGAATGAGGTACCTCTGGGCAGCATTTTAACGCCAAGTAAAGATACCATACTGGGTGTTTAACGCCAAATTGGCAGCATCCTGGGCGTTCCGGAAATATGCCCTTCCAGTGACAAAGGATTTCCTGGCATTTAAAGCCAAGCCAGGCGTGAACCTAGCTGGGGCGTTTTAACTGCCAAAAGGGGAATCAATAGGGCTTAAACGCCATGAATCTGTACCCTGATTGTTGAATGTCTGTAGTCCAGTCTCACATTTTTCTTATAGAAGAATTACTTCGATTGTTAGAATAGCTTCAAAACCTAAAAAAAAAAAAATTCTCCCAATCAAAAATATGGTTAGTCAAAGTACAAACCCCAATAAAATAAACCGAGATTTAGACTTCCGGGTCGTCTCACAAGGAATTGCAATGATGTGAATTAGGGCTATGAAAATGCAAGGGAGGTTTGATTTTATATTGATGCAGAATTAAATGATTAAGAAAAGTTAAATACGAAGAACTAATAAATAAGGAACAAGCAACTGGCTAAGACATCGGGAAAATTGAGATCAACCATTGCCTTGGTCTACAAACCAAATATTTATAATTATGAGAGGCCAAACTATTAAGTCTACTTTCCAAAGTCTTAAGTCTGTGATATCTACTCCTAGATTTGAAGTATGTCAAATGGATTTGATCACATCAACCCATAAGTCCCCAACCTATCTACTAATAAGATTAGTAGTGGGTTAGCATCAATGAGTATTTCAAGATTAGTGTCACCAAGGGTTCTCAAATCCCCCAAATCTATTAGACCCAATAACTCAAGGTCACTCAATCCCTTTAGCCTAGACCAAGAGCCAAAGAAAACTACTCAAAAAACTAACGAGGAAATATTTTATCAAACACCTAGCATGCAAGGAAAAGTAAACATAACAAAATGGCAAGATTTAAAGCGAAACCCAATAACTATCAATAGAAAGAAATCAAAATAGTAAGCAAGATTAACATAAAAGAACATGGAAAACATAAAAAAGTAAAAAAAAAAAAAAAAAAAAAAAAAAAAAAAAATTTTATTAAACAAAAATGGGATAAAATAAAAGGAAAGACAAGGTAAAACTAGAAGAATAGAGATGTTAATAACAAGAATAAAGAGGAACATATATCAAAACAAGAATTAACTTGGATCCAAGAAGGAAAATAACCTAAACTACCTTAAATTCTAGAGAGAAGAGAGAGCTTTCTCTCTCTAGGAATTCTACCCTAAACATAGAAAACTTAAACTATGCTCGTCTGGTTTCATTCCCCTCTTCATCCTTTGGTCAATAGCATCAGAAAATTGAGTGGATGGGTCCAAAATGAGCTAGTAATCGTTGGCCACGATTTCTCTTTAGTGGGCCATGTGTCAATCGGCTGCGCGCTGTACATTGGGCCACTTGGAACCGCCTCCTTTGGACCTCTTGTAGCTCAAGATTATGGTCATCTTGAGTGCGATGAGGTCAGGCTTGACAGCCTTACGGTTCCTTCATTTCTTCAGTGGCAGTTCTCCACTTTACCATGCTTTTCTCCTCACTTCTTCCCATCCAATACTTGCCTTATTAACATGAAATCACATACACACACATCAAAGTATCGAATGGAATTAAAATAAAAAAAAAAAAAAAAAAAAAAAAAAAAAAAAAGCATGTTTTCAACTTTTAATCATCAAATCTAGGAGAATTGGCAAAAGCATTATGCTATTTCATTGGATATAAAATGTGGGAAAAGGTGATAAAATCCCCCAAAATAAGCACAATATAAACCATAAAATGGGGGTTATTTAAATTTCCCCACACTTAAACAAGCATGTCCTTATGACTCTAAGAATAAAGAAAGGACAAAGAAAAGGTTATGAACATTTATTCAACACAAATAACAAACAAATTATAAAAAAAAAAAAAAAAAAAAAAAAAAAAATGCATAATGGATTTACCTACTTGCGTGGGAAAAAGCAAATAAATCATCCAGAGCAGAGAATAAAGTAGGGCTAAGATTCATATGAATGATTCTATGAATCCTACCAATTCAAATCATCAAATGAGGTACAAATGTTAGACTTGCAAGAAGAAAGCTCATGAAAGTCGGGAACAAGGAACTGAGCATTGAACCCTCACCAAAAGTGTATTCGCTTTCTAGCGGGGAACAAGGGGAACTAGCATCGAACCTCACACCGAAGTGTTATCTCACCTAACAATATAACAACCTATAACAATTCTTAATACACAACCTAAGCTACCCATGATTCCACTTTTTTTACACTTTCTATCTATTTTTTTTTTTTTTTTTTTTTTTTTTTTTTTTTTTTTTATTGAACTTTACTTTTGGGGGCATTTTGTCCGCTTTTTATTTCTTATATCTCATCTCTCTCTCTCTCTCTCTCCTTCTATAATACATTATATATATATGTTCTCTTTTTATTTTTCCCATTTTTTTCTAAAGTATATATTAAATATTTCAATGAATTATGTTTATACATATAGTGCAATGAATATGTACCCAATTCCCACAAAATCTTAACAAAAACAAAAATACCCATCTTTTCTCTCACCAATGTCCAATGTTTTCCCAAACTCCAATATGATACACCTCTCACTAAGCCGAAGCTGTAACAGAACGAATCCAAATTTATTGAATTTTGTTTTTTACTTAGGATAGAAATGATGGCTACAATTAAGAATAAACATGATTACAATAGACTCAAATTTAGCTAACAAATGGTTGATGACCTAGGTAGGGATCTCATCCCTTGGGTAAGTGACTAAATGAAATGATGGCCTCAATCATTATAAATACATGGATACATGGAATAAATGGACATATAGAATGAACAAAATTTCAAAGATTACAATCATAGAAAGAGAAATAATGCACACAAGGAATGAAAATAAGTGGTTTATTATGTATAAACCATACAATTTTGGCTTCAAAATCACATGTATGTGTTCTTAGCTCAAAAAACCATGTTTTCCAAAAATAAATAAAAAAAAAAAAAAAAAAATACCCCAAAAAAAATTTTTTATTTTCAAAATTGGTAGGGTGCACCTAAAAAACAGTTTCTTGGAAAAGAAAACATAAAAAAAAAAAAAAAAAAAAAAAAAAAAAAAAAAAAAATATATACAAATTTATAACGTAACATGAAACCTATCATGCAATGCAACCAACTAAGCTAACAAGGAATACAAGAATTTGGTGTTGAAAAAAGGAAGTTATTACCCATGGAGATCAGTCAGACGACCTCCCCACTCTTAGAAATTTTGCACCGTCCTCGGTGGCATCAGTCAAGAAAGCAAGGTGACGGGTGGCATACATTTGATGAGCTTCCATCCCAAAAAGGGTTGTGCGATAACTTTTGTTTCCCCATTAGAAGCTTTTCTTCCCTCTTCTTTGTGGCCAACCTCAAAGGAGGAGAAAACAGAAAGAAAATTAAGCTTCAATACAACAAAGATATGAAAGCAATTAGAACATAGGTGGGGGCTAATTGCCAAATAAAAGTATGGTTCTCAAATACATGGTAACTACAACATATAAGTGAGAGAAAACAATAATAAGGCTAAAGCATTCAACTAATACTTGATGCAAGAGCTAACGTCAAAGCATAGGCAAATGACATGAGAAGAGCATGTTGCATTTCAAGCATTAATCAATAATTGACACAACAAAGATTAATAGATAAAGCATGAGAGCATTTTGGTTCCCATCAACTCAATGATGATGAGGTATAAAAAACAAGGGATCATGAGTCAGGAAGAACTAAAGCACTAATCTTGTGTGTTGAACAAATATTTTACAATTAATGCCAAACAAGTCAAAAAGCACCAAAAGAATTAACCAATGAAATTTCTCAAACAAATGAAATATAAGAATCTAACACCATATTAAAATACAGAAACTTAGAAAAGAAAACAAGCAAGAAAAAGTTATAAAAACAAAATTAAAATGCAAAAAAAAAAAAAAAAAAAAAAAAAAACTATAAAAGAAAAATAAAAATAAGAAAAACTAAAAGGTGGAATTTTTAATAAAGAAAAAGAAGAAGGGAAGAAAGTCAAGAAAGGAAGAAGAGAAGAAAGAACGAAGAGGGAAGGAAACGAAAAAGAGGGGGATACAGGAACGGCGTGCTGCGCGGGGGTGGGACAGAGGGGACAAGCGAACAGCTAACACGTGGATGTGAGTTGGCGACCAACGCGGACGCGTTATGCACGCTTGCGCGTGGGTCTCGAACACCGATGGCAGGCACAAACTTGGCAAAACTCTTCTTGTTTTTGTACCAGGAGTGCGATATGTACCACCGGCGCGCGCATGCACAGTGCGCTTGCGTGCGGAATGCCCATTTTCCCTTTTTTCTAGTTTTTACTCTCATTTATTTATCATTCTAAAATTCAAAAATCAAATTTAACAACAAAATAAAAAATTTTTTGTTTTGAACAAAATTTTCAAACAACTAAAAACAAACTTTAATACAAGATAAAATGCAATAAATCAAAAATAAAAAAAAAAAAAAAAAAAAAAAACAAACAACCTATCAATAAAAGCAACATGATTTTAAGCAGTTATAGAAAAATAAGAGAACTACCTACAATTGGCAACTCCAAATCACTCTAATTAACCAAATCTTAAAAGAGCAGTGGAAAGAGTTACCATGGTGCGGTTGTCTCCCACCAGCACTTTTAGTTTAATGTCCTTAATTTGGACATTTTTGGGAAGCTCCTGTTATGGTGGTTAGTGCTTGAATTCATCTTGGAACCTCCACAATGGTTTTGGACAAGAATTTCAACAACTTCAATTTCCTTCCCACCAATTCTTTTCACTCATTTTCATTGGTGCTGAGTTGCCTTCTTGACTCATTCCTTTTCCAATCCTTTCATGCATTTCATACTTCCTTTGGAGGTGCGCATTATCCTCCTCAACACCATTATTCAAACCATTGGGAGAAAGTTCAACACTTCCACAAAATCATTCAACAAATGTCACTTTGGTGTTGGAAAGTGCTTCTCAAGTTTTAAATCCAGCCTCTTGCTCAACTTCGCCTAGGTCGTCAACCACTTCTTCTTCTCAACAATCTCGTTTCCTCCTCCACTTGTATGTAGACTACCCATTCTCCTTTGTTCTCATGGTTGAAGATTCTAAAATTCTCTTATTGCTTCTTCTTCGGGGTTGATTTTACTCACATCAATCCGTAGAGATGCTTCCTTGCTTCTGTGCATGAGTCCCATTGAGTCCAAGTTTTGGCTTTAATTTTGGTAAGGTTAGCCTCGATAGCTTCTTACATCTTTTGGGCTTCCTCTTTCTCCTTTTTGACGGGTTTTTGCTTGAAGCCGATCCATTGGCTCTTGTTACAAATTGCTAACATAAGTAAGATCATATTACTCTTGGATGGATGGATATGGGTGTTCTTCCTTGGAGGGTTATGGTGGTGGAAAGGGAATTCTTTTGTGGTTTGAAGTGTATTCATACATGGAGGTTCATCTTGTAATAGGTTGGAGGGTTGGTGGTCTTTGAGGGTGGTGTGGAATTGGGGTGGTTCTTCATATGGTCCATATGTTCACAAAATGGTTGGTATGGTGGATACGGGGTAGGATCATATGGAAGGGTTGTGAAAGAGGGAGCTGTGAAGTTTAAGTGTTTCAAAATTATGTTGAGGAGGTGGTTTATAGGCACTATGATGTGGTTGTGACAATCAAACATTTAAGGGTTCACCACACCATTAGATTGTATGATTAGGATGAGAGTTATACCCATAAGAATCTAGAGGTTGTTGTTGCCAAGAAGGGTGATCCAATTTCCCTTTGAGGCTTCTTCCCATCTTTGATTATTACCATCCTTGATGCACATCATCATTGTACCTCCCATTTCCTACAACATTAATTTGAACCAAACTCAAAACCAAAACAAACAAAAAAAAAAAAAAAAAAAAAAAAGCAAGAGAAAATAAAAACAAAAACTAGTAAGAACTATAATAAAAACAACTCTCAAAACAAGCAAAAACTAAGCAAAGAAGAATTAACAATATACTAATAGCCAATAACAATAGCCAATTACAAATTCCCTGGCACCGCGCCGGCCATTTTGATTTGTGAAGATTGTTTGTCGGTTTTAGATTTATTCTTCTTTAAAAAAAAAAAAAAAAAAAAAAAAAAAAAAAGCTCCAAACCAACAAACAATTTCCACAATCAAATATGAGTTGTCACAAGTCCAAACCCCAATGAAAATTACCCGAAGTATTAAGACTCCAGGTCGTCTCACAAGGAATAGGCAATGAAATTGTCAATTATTGGCTATGAAGATCAAAGGGGTTTTGATTTCTATATTGAGCAAGAAATTAAATGATAAGAAAAGCTTAAAATAACCAGAACTAATAAAATAAAGTGGAAAAAGAATTCTTCCTCTTGGCTAAGACATGGGAAATTGAGATCACCATCCTTGTCTACAAACCAAATATTGATAATTATGAGAGTCCAACCTATTAAGTCTACTTCCAAAAGCCTTAAGTACGTAATATCTACTCCTAGGCTTGAAGTACGTCAAAGAGGTTTGATCACATCAACCCATAAGTCCTAACCTACCTACTAATTAGATTAGTAGTGGGTTGGCGTCAATGAGTATCAAATTGATCACCAAGGGTTCTCAAATCACCAAATCATTGAGACCTAATGACTCAAGGTCACTCAATTCCCTTAGCCTAGGCCAGGAGCAAAGAAAACTACTCAAAAACTAGAGGAAACATTTTATCAAACACCTAGAATGTAAGAAAAGTAAATATAACAAAATGCAATAATTAAAGGAAACCCATAACTATCAATAGCAAGAAATCAATAATAGTAAGCAAGATTAACATAAAAGAACATGGAAACATAAAATTGCATTAAAGAAAATTAAGATCCAATAATTGTTCATAAACATAAAAATGGCAAAATAAAGGAAATGACAAGTAAAACTAGAAGAATAGAGATGTACTAACAAGAAATTAAAAGGAAGAACTAAATCAAAACAAGAATTATAACTTTGATCCAAGAGGAAATTAAACCTAAACTACCCTAAATTCTAGAGAGAAGATAGAGCTTCTCTCTCTAGAATTCTACCCTAAAACATGGTGAAAACTAAACTATGACTACTTGGTTCATTCCCCTCTCAATCCTTGGGTTCAATAACATCAGAAATGAGTTGGATTGGGTCTAAAATGAGCTAGAAATCGCTGGCCACGATTTCTCTTTAGTGGACCCACGTGCTCCATCGGCGCGCGCGCGTACATGGCTCTTGCGCGCCCCTATGCATCAGGAAACATATGACAAATTTTTTATCATTTCGAAGCCTCGGATGTTAGCTTTCCAACGCAACTGGAACTGCCTCATTTGGACCTCTGTAGCTTAAGTTAATGTCGTTTGAGTGCGAAGAGGTCAGGCTTGACTGCTTTACGGTTCATTCATTTCTTCATGAGTTCTCCCACTTTGCCTGCTTTTCTCCTCACTCCTTCCATCCAATACTTGGCTTATGAACATGAAATCACTCAACAAACACATCAAGGCATCGAATGGAATTAAAGTGAATTAAAATCACCAATTTTAGGGCCTAAAAAGCATGTTTTC
>QBTX01003065.1:0-12467 GCA_003063285.2 Arachis monticola | reverse complement strand
ACCCTTGTCTGTTGTATTCTGAGTAGGATCTGGGAAGGGATGACTGTGACGAGTGATAAACCACTATATTTCATGGTTTATCTTGTGCTCAATTGAGTGGATTTTATCAACTCTTTACCCACTTATTCATAATATTTGCATGGTTTTATGTTGCCTTCCTAATTATTGCTTTTGATTGAAACATGCTTCTTTGATCTTATATTTGCTTATTATTAATCCTCTCTTATTACCATTAGATGCCTTGAATATGTGTGTTAAGTGTTTTCAGATATTATAAGGCAGGGATGGCTTGGAGGATGGAAGAAAGCATGCAAAAGTGGAAGGAATGCAAGAAGTTGGAGAAATTGCTAAGCTGTCCAGCCTGACCTCTCTGCACTCAAACGGCTATACTTTAACTACAGTGGTCCAAACGACGCGGTTTCAGTTGCGTTGGAAAGCTAACGTCCGGGGCTTCGATTTAAATATATAATATGTTATAGTTTCCCTGAAGCTAGGCGACGCGCGACCGCGTGATCCATGCGGCCGCATTGCAATGACGGAAATCCAGCGTGGCAAAATTCGAAACCAGCGAATTCGGACTGTTTCTGACCAGTTTGTGGCCCAGAAAAGATAGATTAGAGGCTATAAAGGGGGATGCATCCATTCATAGGAAGGCTTTCAAATTCACAATTTTAGGAGTAGATGTAGTTTTTAGAGAGAGAGATTCTCTCCTCTCTCTTAGGATAGGATTTAGGATTTCTCTTAGTTTTAGGAGTGACTCTCAATCCCAGGTTCAACGTTCTTTTACTTTATATTTATCTCTTACGTTCAGATACTTTAATGCTTATATTAGTTATGTTGCCTATTTGGCTTATGCTACATTCATGTTATGATTTTTTAATTGATATTATTGAGGTATTTCAGATTTAAGATTGTTTTACTTTTAATTTAATTTAGATACTTCCCCTTTTGGCTTTGGTTAAATAATTGGGGACTCTTGAGTTATCAAACTCATTGTTGATTGAGAATTGGAATTCTTCAAGAATTAATTTTACTATTTCATAGTTAGAGGTTAATAAAGTGGGAGAAAAATCCAATTCTCATTACAATTGATAGGATAACTGGATAGGACCTCCAGTTCTCATACCTTGCCAAAAGCTTATTTTTCAAGTTATTTATTTATTTTTATTGCTTTGGAAATATACCTGTGCACATTGCCCAAACTCCCAAATTTCTCAAACCCCAAAATTTACAGTCTCCAACCCAATAATAAAACATACCTCCCTGCAATTCCTTGAGAAGACGATCCGAGGTTTGAATATCGGTTATCAATTTCAAAGGGGTTTGTTACTTGTGACAACCAAAACGTTTGTACGAAGGGATTTCTGTGTGGTTTAGAGACTATATCTACAACGCGAACTGTTTTTTTATGAACATTCTTGTACTGAAAAAATCCTAACGTCTAAAATGGCGCGCGTTGCCGGGGAATTGCAAACGTGTGCCTTATTTATTGGTTATTGTAAATATTTTATTTTTGCATTGTTTTATTTTTTGTTTTTTCTTAAGTTAAAGGTTATTTTGTTTTAATTTAGTTATTAAAAAAATTTTTTTTTCCAAAAATTTTTTTCTTAGTGTTCATCTTGATCTTCAAGATTGTTCTTAACATTATCTTGACCTTCAAGCTTGGTTCTTTAATTGTTTCTTGCGTTTTGATCTAAAAATTGAAAATTTGGTATCATTTTATTGTTTTTTCTTTCTTCATTAAATTCAAAAATATTTTTAATTATTTTTTTCGAAAAAATTTTCAGATTTTTATTTTTTAAAATTTTTTATCTTATCTTATCTTATTTCAAAATCAAAATTTCAAAATTCAAATTTAAAAATTTTCAAAATTTAAGTTAAAAATTTTCAAAATTTTAAATTTAAAAAATTTTAAATTTCAAATTTCAAATTTCAAAATTCAAATTTCAAAATTTTTAAAATTAAAATTCAAAATTCAAATTTCAAAATTTCAATTTTAAATTTCAAAATTTATTTTCAAATTCAAAATTTAAATAACCTTTTAATTAAATTTATTTCATTTTTAATTATTTTGCTACTGATGAACTCTCACACCCTTTGGCTATGAGTCTGGTTACAATAATAATTGCAGGAAGAAGAAATTACAATGAGAACAGGCATCAAGGTTGGAACATCAAAGATGGGAGGAGCCACAAGGATTTGATCAACCCTCATGGCAACAACCACCTCCAGTGAACTATCAACAACCACCACCATAATGCCTATGAAACCCTTTCCTCAACACACTTTGAAGCTACCCACACTCACAAGTCAACTACCACCATTCACCTCCATATGACCCCTAACCCTATCCACTAACCAACCACTTATGAGCCATATGAACCATATATAGAACCACCTAATTCCAATCCAATCACTCCCAACCACCACCACTTTCTTTTGTAGCATGTCCAAGTCCAGCAACCCGAGAAGAAGAGGATCGCCTAAGAGAAACAATAATTAAATTTCCAGGCAACCGTTCACAACTGGGCCAAGTATTAAATTCAATGGGCTTCTAGACGCTTAAATACACAAGGATCAGCCACAACCCCATGTGGACAGTCTAGTGAAGAGCATAGCATGAAGGAGGACACAAGAGCTCCAGTGGCCAAGACAGAGTAATGAATTCGTACTAGAAAAAGTTGAAGAAGCTGTCATTGTTCAAGAGAGAAGAAGAGTGGTTGAAGACTTAAGGAGAGATGCAGAACCTCCATGGGAAAATCCAGTCATAGAACCCCTTCAAGAGTTTGAAATTGATGCTAAGGAGGGTGTACAACCCCAAGGCATATCACAGTTGAAGACTTGGAAGAGGTTGATCAAGAGATGGAGATTCAAGAAGAAGAAGCACAAACCTCCCATGCCCTTGGAAATAGTGAAGAGGAGATTGATAAAATTGAAAGAAGCTACCAAGAGGAAGAGGTTGAAATTGAAAGAAGTTTGCAAAGAGGTGGTAATTATCAGAGAAGAGCACAAGGGAGTGGAACTTGAATTTCATTAAAAATGCCTCCCCCTAAGTTGCATGCATCCTTCACAACATTCAGTGGGTAAAATTCAATATCCCATAACTTTCTAAATCCACTTGAACTATGGGCTTACTGGAGACGGATGGTCAACTTAGAGCTCTTTGTGTAGTTAAGAGTAAGAGGAAGATGGCCAGTGGTAAAATTGTCCTGCAAGGTTCATTATGGTTGGAAGCTTTAAGTTTAAACGCAAAGGTTGGTGTAGAGCTCAACTGAATGGGCTAGGAAGCTGTTTGGTCGCTGTCAGGTGAGAATTCAGATCACATTTCACCCGGCTAGAAAAAAATGCAGATCGAAGATAAAATACGGGTGTAAAAATAAAGTTTTGGGATCCTGGAATCTGTTCTGGCATTGTCACCTGCCCGGGAGCCTAAGAATCTGTTTGAAGCTTCTTAAGGGCTTTACATGCTTAGTTTGGGACCCCGGAGGTTACTGGAAGTACAAACCATTGGTGGAGATTCCTGGATGAATACAAGCAAAAGCCACCCATAACAGGAAGCTCACCAAATGTCCAACTTAAGGACTTTAACTAAAAGTGCTAGTGGGAGACAACCCACCATGGTATGATCGTCCATCTTTTCATTTTTATTTAGTTTTATTTGTTTTTGAAATTTTATTTTATTTTATATTGAACCTGGAGTTTTGCATCACATTCATATTAACACTGCATTCTGGCATCTTTTCAGATAAAAAAAAAAAGCGAGCACGCGACGCGATCCCATCAGCGACGCGTCCGCGTCCGCAAGGAGATGAGAGAATAATAAATTGAACAGAAAGTTACGCAAGAGCAGCGCTGGAGGCGTGCCAATGACACAAATCACCCCACGCGACCGCGTCATATGGAATAATTGGCCCACGGATCAGCGTCACCCACGCGGCCAGCGTGACCTGGAATCGACGTAGAAAAGGGTGCAGGTCCGAAAGTTGTGCTGGAGTTTGGGCTGGAACTCGTGCTGGTCAAGCCCAAGCCCTCCACGCGAACGCAGTGCGCCCCGCGTATCGTGTCCATATTCGAAAATTAAGGGCCATCACTGCGTTGCATCCCGCACGCGATCCGCGTCACCTGGATTTGGCAATCTGAGTTTTAGAACAGAGAGTTGTGCAACCGCGAGGCTGCACTCGCGCCACTAGAACAAATCAAGTCACGCGACCGCGTGCCACGCATTTCCGCGTCACCTAACCATTATTGCGCACCAACCGCGACCGTGGTACCACACGACGCGTCGCCAGCATCACACAAACCTATCCAGATTAAGTGCCAATTTTTCTTATTTTTCTCTTCTAAAAATCTTAATTTCTTCCTTCTCTCTCCTTTCCTCACTTTATTTTTACTACTTCTCATTCTTTTTGTCACTTCATTTTATTTTATTTAATTGCATACTCTCTTCAGCATATTTTTTAAATATTTTCTCTAAATTTATTATTGGTGTTCAAATGTTCTTATTCAACTGTTACATCTTTCTGGTATTTATCTTGGTGCTTCATGACTTGTTTATTCTCGTTGGGTAATATTATTTAAATCATGCTAATTTTTATAATACTTGATATTCCTTTTTGCCATTGACATTGAACTCACATTGTCTTTCATTATCTACTACTCTCTTCCCCATTGTTACAAATTTTGCACAGCACTGGCATGCCATGGCTTTCTATTGTTTTCTCACTTACGATGTTGAAAGCTTCCATGAAAATGAAGACCCTTATCATTTGGCATCAACCCATACTTCTTTTTATTTTCTTATCTCTTAATTTCTGGGTTAACTCCTTCTTCTCTTTTTCTTTCAAGATGGCCCACCGCGAAGGGAACCGGAAGACGTTTACATGGGGATAGACAAGTCCATCTGGACAATCCTTAGAGAAAAGCTAACAGTTGACACAACCCATCCACGCTGCAAATCTCAGCATGCACCGAGGACGGTGCAATCTTTAAGTGGGGGAGGTCGTACCGATCTCCAGGGTTAGTAACTTCTTTTCACACCATAATCTTATTTTTCTTTATTTGTTCATTGTTGCATCTACATATTTGAATTGCATATTTATTTGATTTTATGATTTAGTTACTACTTGGTTAAAATAATAAATCTCTTTTTAAGATTTCATATTTTTTTAAAAAAAAAAATTTCACTAATTTAAATAGAAAAATTAAAATTTTTTTATGTGTTCAAATTTGTTTGAAGTTGTATTTGGAACATGATTTTTGAGTCAAAGAAACACACCAACCTGTGAGACTTTGAGCTTTATTTACATGGTTACATTATTTTAACCATAAATATTTTATTCCTGTGTGTTCCTTTCTATAATTGTAATCTGTATTTTGTTCCAACCTATATCTCCTTTATTTACGGTATTTACATGTTTGCATATGATTGAGAGCCATTTTTGATTTTATGCTCACTTATCCCAAATAGCTACTCCGCTTTTAAATACACCCTTGTCAGCCACTTTTGAGCCTTTTAACCCCCTCTTGTTTGTATTTTTACATTTTACTTTTGCTTTATTTTTTTTAGAAAATAATTAAATATCCAATTGAATATTTGGTTAGCTTAAGATAGAATTGTGTTTTAATTAAGTATGGGAAACAACTTGTAGGAACATGGGTTAATAAAAGGAAAAGTATACATGTTTTCCTAATTTATTGATAATCAAGGAATTTTGGGAAGCCGTACTCCATGAAAAAACCAAAATAGAAAAATAATAGAAATCATGTGCATTGATAAGTTTATGTTTGTTTCTTCTACAAAAAAAAAAAAAATAAAAATAAATAAAATAAAAAAAGAAGAAAAAAGAAGAAAAATCCAAAATACTCAATAATAAGTAATAGGAATTTTTTATTACATATATTAAGTTTAATAAAAGGTCAATGCACATGTGATAAAAATTAAAGAAAAATTTGGTATAGCATTGAGGTTGGAAAATTATACATAAAGTGAGATTTATGGGTAGCTAGGCATGAATTTAAAAGTATATAGATTATTTTTTTTTTTTTTTTTTTGAGATTAGTTAATTTGAAGAATCATATTTATATGCTCACTTGGCCATGACATATACCTTTACCTTTACTCAGCCATCCTCTTGCTACCTTCGGATCACAATACGACCTCATGATGTTTTGCATTGGTAGTGCATTCACTCAAACTATTTTTGTTTGTATGTGTGTATGATGTAGATATCCGAAGACAAAGTTTTAGATAAGTCATGCTTGAGAGAAGAGTAGAAGTGATATTACCTCAACTATGATTCTCATCTTGAAGTCAGTAAATAGAGTGATATAAGACACTAACCCAGATGAAGGGTTCAGTGAGGTCTAATGAATTTTCTAATGTTCCATGCTTTCATGAGCTATCTTCATTAACAGTTTACTTGTGCTTATTTTGACTAAATTTAAATATATGTGAAATCTGATTTATTATTTGCCTTGGAGAATTTCTATTTATTTCTTAAACCAAATTGCTCTAGGCTTAGAAATATCTTAGTTTGCATTAAATGTGTTTGCATTTCAATAGGCTTGCATTTCCATATACATTTTCCTCTCATCTTTATAAGTTTCCTCTAATGAGCTTAGCTATGACGGACATGCTGTGTTAGTGTGGGGAAGGTTGATAAACCACTATTTTTCATGGTTTAATCTTGTGCTCAATTGAGTGGCATTTTAACAACTCTTTACCCATTATTTTCTATAATTTTCTGTTTTTTTTTATTGTTTATGCTTCTAATGATCGATAGTTTAGATGTGGAAAACATGCTTCTTTTGATATCTTTTATTTTTGCTATATTTAATTTAAATCTCTCTTTTTTAATCTCTTCATTATGGTAATTGCCTTGATATGTGTGTTTAAATGTGTTTGGTAGATATTATATCACGGCAGGGATGCTCATTTGGAGGATGGGAAGAAAAGCATCAAAAGTGGAAGGAATGCCCAAGAAGTTGGAAGAAATTGCTAAGCTGACCAGCCTGACCTCTCCTGGCACTCAATTGGCTATAACTTTAACTACAGTGGTCCAAACGACGGCGGTTTCAGTTGCGTTGGAAAGCTACGTCCGGGGCTTCGATTTAATATATAATATGTTAATAGTTCCTGAAGCTAGGCGACGCGACAGCGTGATCCATGCGGCCGCATTGCAATGACGGAAATCCAGCGTGGCAAAAATTCGAAACCCAAGCTGATTCTGGACCGTTTCTGATCCAGTTTGTGGCCCAGAAAAGATAGATTAGAGGCATAAGTGGGAGACTGCATCCATTCATAGGAAGGCCTTTCACAATTCACAATTTTAGGAGTAGATGTTGATTTTTTAGAGAGAGAGATTCTCTCCTCTTCTTAGGATAGGATTTAGGAATTCTTCTTAGTTTTAGGCAGTGACTCTCAATCCCAAGGTTTCAACGTTCTTTTTACTTTTATATTTTTTATCTCTTAAAAAAAAAAAAAACTTTAAAGCTTATATTAAGTTATGTTGCCTAATTTGGCTTATGCTACATTCATGTTATGAATTTTCTAATTGATATTTATTTGAGGTATTTCAGATTAAGATTGTTTTACTTTTAATTTAATTTAGATACTTCCCTTTTTGGGCTTTGGTTAAAATATTGGTGACTCTTGAGTTATCAAAATTTTTTATTTGTTTCATTGTTTGAGAATTGGAAATTCTTCTTCAAAGAATTTAATTCATCCAGCTTAACTTGCCTTCATAGTTTGAGGTTAATAAAGTGGGAGAAAAATCCAATTCTCATTACACATTGATAAGGATAACTGGGATATGACCTCCAGTCTTCTCCATACCTTTGCCAAAAGCCTTTAATTTTTCAGTTATTTTTATTTATTTTTATTGCTTTGAAAATATACCTGTGCCCATTGACCAAGACTCCAAATTTCTCAAACCCCAAATTTACAATCTCCATAACCAATAATAAGAACATACCCTCCCGCAATTCCTTGAGAAGACGACCGAGGTTTGAATACTCGGTTATCAATTTCAAAGGGGTTTGTTATTGTGACAACCAAAAACGTTTGTACGAAGGGATTTCCTGTCGTTTAGAGATATATCTACAGCACGCGACTGTTTTTATGACATTCTTTACTGGCAAAAAACCTTAACGTCAATGGCGCGTTTGCCGGGGAGTTGCAAATGTGTGCCTTATTAAATTGGGTTATTGTAAATATTTTATTTTTGCTTTGTTTATTTGTTTTTATTTTTATTTTTGCTTTTTTTTTAAGTTAAGAGGTATGGTTTTTAATTTTCAAATTTTTAACTTATCTTATCTTATTTCAAAAATCAAATTTCAAAAAACTCAAATTTCAAATTTCCAAAATTTTCAAATTTCAAAATTTCAAAATTTAATTCAAAATTTAAATAACCTTTTTAATTTAAATTTATTTTTTATTTTCATTTTTTATTTTTATTTACTTAACTATGAACTCTCTCACCCTTTGGCTATGAGTCTGGTTACAATAATGTTGCAGGAAAAAGAATTAAATGAAGAACAGGCAATCAAGGTTGGAACAATAAAATGGGGAGCCACAAGGATTTGATGAACCCTCATGGCCAACAACCACCTCCAGTAAACTATCAACAACACCAACCATAAATGCCAATGAACCCTTTCCTCAACATGACTTTTGGACCACCATACTCACAAGCCCATTCTCCAATTCACCTCCATATGACCCTAACCCACATCCACCCTACCAACCACCTTATGAACCAAAATGAACCAATACATAGATCCACCCCAAACTTTCATGGAGAAAGCACTTGCCGATCTAAAATCTACTATACAAGCTCTCTTAACCCAAATCAGACCACCAAATACCTTCACAATCAACCCTCAAGCTCTAGTGCACTCCCCTCTCAACCATAGATAATCTTCTCACCCCATCACCACCAGCCATGGAAGAGCACCCACATCTATCAATCCAAGAGCAAGATGATCCAGTTATGCTATTGATATTGAACAGGAAAGAAGGAATCATCTTTGCGAATTCATAACTCAAAAGACTAGAGGAGGGCCACTAACGGGTAAGGGTAAAGGAAGAGACCCCTTGAAGATGAAAGAATAGTTGAAAGGAGTTGTCATAGAAAGATAAAATATCGAGAAATGAGTAGCGATTTTATACTTAATACATACTGCAAAGCAGCCAATTATAAAAAGGAAGAAGTGGTTTAAGACTTAGGAGATGATGTACCTCCATTGGAATGTCCAGTCACAGAGCCTCCTTCCAGGTGGTTTGATGTTGATGTTGAGAAGAGCGTACAACCTCCAAGGAAGATCATGGTTGAAGATTTTGTAGAGGTTGATTAAGAGGTAGAAGATGTCAAAGCAGAGCACAATTTTGGGAGGTGGAGCTTGAAAATTAACTAGCCAAGTTGTTGGAAACCCTCCCCCTAAGTTGCTTTATCGATCCTTCAAAAAACACATTCAAGTGGGTAAAATTCAAACCCCTTAGCTTTCTAATCCCACTTGAATATAGGCTACTAGAGAGGAATGGTCAACTTAGAGCTGTTTGTGGCATTAAGAGTAAGAGGATGATGGCCAGTGGTAAGAATTATCCTGCAAGGTTAATCATGGTTGGAAGCTTTAAGTTTAAATGCAAAGGTTTGGTGTAAAGCTCAACTGAATTGGTCTAGGAAGTTGCTTTGGCGCTTACGTGAGAATTCAAACTGCTTACCACCCGGATGTAACAATATTAGCTCCAACAATAAACGGGTGCAAAAGCAAGAATTTTGGCCCGGAATCCATTTCTGGAATCAACACTCTTTGGGGCCTTGTCACTTGCTTTAACTTACTTTGAAGGCTTTTCTTGCGCCAAGTTTGGAACCCCCGAGGTTACTGGAAGGTACAAACATTGGTGGAGATTCCTGGATGACTACAAGCATAAGCCACCAAAACAGGAAGCTCACCAAATTTCCAACCGTTAAGGACTTTAACTAAAAGTACTAGGTGGGAGACAACCAACCATGGTATGATCGTTCTTTTTCATTTATTTAAGTTTTAATTTGTTTTTGTGAAAATTTTATTTATTTTAATATTGACTGGAGTTTTGCATCACCATTCATATTAACACTGCAATTCTGCATCTTTTTAGATAAAAAAAAAAAAGTGAAGCAAAGCGACGAAGAATCGCATCAGCGAACGCGTCGAGTCGCAAGGAGAATGAGAAGAATATATTTGAACAGAAAGTTACGCAGGAGCAGCGCTGGAGCCGTGCCAATGGCACAAATCACCCCACGCAACCGTGTCATATGGGAATAATGGCCTCCCACGCAACCACGTCACCCACGCAGCCGCGTGAACCGGAAATCGGCGTAAAAAGGGTGCAAGGCCGAAAGTGTGGCTGGAGTTGGGCTGGATCATACTGGCAAGCTCATAGCCTCCCACGCGAACGGCGTGCCCCCGCGTCCGCGTCATATTGAAAATAAGGCCACTCAAGCGATCGCATGCCCCACGCGACCCGCGTCACCACTGGATTTTGGCAATACTGAGTTTTGAACAGAGAGTTGTGGAGGCACGAGGCTGCACTCGCGCCAACTAGCACAATCAAGTCCACCGCGATCGTGTGCCCCACGCATCGCGTCACCTAACCTTATTGCGCACCAGCGACGCGTCACCCGCGCGACCGCGTCGCCAGCATCGCACAACCTATTCCAGAATTAGTGCCAATTTTCTTTATCTTTCTCTTCTAATCCTAATTTCTTCCTTTCTCTCTCCTTTCTCACTTTCCTTTTCTACTTCTCATATTTTTCACTTTTTATTTTTTTTATTTATTCATACTCTCATTCATTGCATATTTTATTTTTTCTTAATTTATTATTGGTGTTCAATATTCTTACTCAAAATTTGAAAAAAAAATATTTTCTGGTATTTTCTTGGTGCTTCATAGACTTGTTTTAATTCTGATTTGGGTATATTATTTAAATCAATGCTAATTTTTTATAATACTGATATTCCTTTTGCATTGAAATGAACTCCACATTGTCTTTCATTACCCACTCTCTTTCCCATTGTTATAAATTTTGCACCAACTGGCAAATTGCCATGTGCTTCTGTTGTTTTCTCACTTACATGTTGAAGCTCCCATATAAATGAGACCCTTATCATTTGGCATCAACACCCATACTTATTTATTTTCTTACTCTATTTCTGGTTTACTCTTCATTCCTTTTTCTTTCAGGATGGCCCACCCGGAGGGAACCGGAAGACGTTACATGGGAAGACAGACAAGTCCAGCTGCACAATCCTTAGAGAAAAGCAACAGTTGAAACAACCCATCCACCTGCAAATCCCAGCATGCACCGAGGACAGCGCCAAGCTTTAAGTGTGGTTGTTTGTCTGTCTCTGATCTCCGTGGGTTAGTATATCTTTTCAACACCAATACATCTTTATTTTCTTTATTGTTCGTTTGTGATCTGATATTTGAATTGGCATATTTTTTGATTTTGTGCATTTAGTTACTACTTGGGTTAAAATAAATAAATCTCTTTTTAAGATCCTATTTTAAAAAAAAAAATTTCCACACTAATATTAAATAAAAAAATTAAAAAATTTTTTTTTATGTGTTAAATTTGTTTAAAGTTGTATTTGGAACATGATTTTGAGGTCAAAGACACACAACCTGTGAGACTTTGAGCTTATTTACATGGTTTACATTATTTTAACCATAAATATTTTATTCAGTGTGTTCCCCTTCTCATATTGTAATCTATATTTGTTCACCCTATATGTCCATTATTTAGTGTAATTTACATGGTTTGGCATATGAGAGGGCCATTATGTTTTAGCTGCACTTATCCCAATAACTACCCTTTAAATATCACCCTTGTAGCCACTTGCCTTTTAACCCCCTCTTGTTCTGTAATTTACCACATCACTAGCCTTAAAAGCAAGAAAAAACATTAATCAATTTGAATCTGGTTAGCTTAAGATAGAATTGTGAGTTTTATTTAAGTATGGGAAACTGTAGGAACATAGGTTAATAAAGGAAAAGTCTAATGTTTCTAATTTTATTGAATATCAGGAATTTGGGACCCTACTCATGAAAAAACAAAATAAAAATAATAGAAAATCCATGTGCATTGAAAAGCAATATTAAGTAATTAAATAAAAAAAAAACCAAATAAAAATAAATAAAAAATAAATAAAAAAAAGCGAAAAAAGAGAAAAATCCAAAAATTTTTTTTTGTGTGTTTATTATTTAAGGGTGATGTGCGGAAAACGATCCGACACAAAACTCAGCGGAAGTGCACCGGGTCGCACAGTAATAATAACTCAGGGAGTGAGGTCGATCCCTAGGGATTGAAGGATTGATCAATTTAAGTTTTTTAATGGTTTATTTAGTCAAGCGAATCAAGATTTGGTTGAGAGATTTGTGATTTGCAAATTTAAAATTGCATGGAAATAAAGAATGGGCACTTTTG
>QBTX01003064.1:0-12475 GCA_003063285.2 Arachis monticola | reverse complement strand
TAGGAAAGCAGAGATTCAGAAGGGACAAAGCATCTCCATACACTTATCTGAAATTCCCACCAATGATATACATAAGTATCTCTATCTTTATTTTATGCTCTATTTATCGTTATATTCGAAAGCCATTATAACCATTTAAATCTGTCTAACTGAGATTTACAAGATGACCATAGCTTGCTTCATACCAACAATCTCCATGGGATCAACCCTTACTCACGTAAGGTTTATTACTTGGACGACCCAGTGCACTTGCTAGTTAGTTGTGCGAGGTTGTGACAAAGTATAATTCACGTTTGAGAACTCCAAGTCTTTGGCGCCATTGTTGATGATCACAATTTCGTGCACCAAGTTGATGGCGTCGTTGTCGGGGATTGTTTGAGTTTGGACAACTGACGGTTCATCTTGTTGCTCAGATTAGGTAATTTTCCTTTATTTTTTTTCAAAAAGTTTTCAAAATTTTTTTTTCAAAAATTTTTTCTCTGTTTTCATTTTTCTAAAAATAATTTTCGAAAAAATACAAAAAATTATAAAATCATAAAAACCAAAAAAAAAAATTGTGTTTCTTGTTTGATTCTAGTGTCAATTTTTAAGTTTGGTGTCAATTGCATGTTTTTAAAATTTATGCATTTTTTTTCGAAAAATTCATGCATGGTGTTCTTCATGATCGTCAAGTTGTTCTTGATAAGTCTTCTTGTTTGATCTTCTTATTTTCTTGTTTTGTGTTTTTTCTTGTTTTTCATATGCATTCTTGCATTCATAGTGTTCTTGCATGCATCATTGGTTTTGATCCAAAATTTTTATGTTTTGGGTCATATTTGTATTTTTCTCTGTCCTCATTAAATATTCAAAAATGAAAAAATATATCTTTCCCTTATTTCTCTCAAAAATTTCAAAATCTTTGGGTTAACTTAGTCAAAAAAATTTTAAAATAAGTTGTTTATTGTTAATCAAGTCAAGATTTCATTTTGAAAAATCTTATCTTTTCAAATCTTTTTCATTTTTTATTTATTTTCGAAAAATTTTTAAAAATGATTTTCAAAATCTTTTTCTTAATTTCATTTCAAATTTTCGAAAACTTTGCTAACAATTAATGTGATTGATTCAAAAATTTGAAGTTTGTTACTTTCTTGTTAAGAAAGGTTCAATTTTTAGATTCTACGAGATCAGTTATTTTTGTTCGTTGTCGTTATTCTGGTAAAGTCAAGCCCGGTTATAATCGATATCCTTCAATTTTTAAAAATCACATATTTCTTTTTCAATCATATTTTTCAAAATCAATTTCAAAATCTTTTTCCACCTCCCTACCCTCTTTCTGGTTCAAAATTGCTATTTTGCGAGCAATCTTCTTATGTCACACTAGCACGCTCACATTGGACTTTTTTCTTTGTGTTTTATTATTTCTTATTCACGATCTTTTTCGCTCAAAACCATCTAACTACCTTTTTCTCTCTCTAATTTCGAAAATCAACCTTCCTCCTTTTTCAAAAATTCTTTTTAATTAACTAATTGTTTCAAAATTTTAATTTTAACTTTCTTTCTTCTCTTAAATTTTCAAAAACATAAAAAAAAAAAAAAATTTTATCTTTGTCAAAATTTTTTTTTTTATTTTTATTTCTACTTTATTTTCTCATCTTCTTCTATTTAATTATTGCATTTACACTAACTATCTCTTACACTTACAAAGCTTCAAAAACACCTCTCTTCCTCTCTGTTGTTTCAAATTTTTCTGTTTTCCCCCTGCCTCACTCTTTCCCTATTCCCCTCCTTTACCTACGCTTGCTTATTGGGTCACAGGTGTGCGATGAAGGTGTTATAGTCAATTTAATAGTGAGAGGGGAAGAGAGTGAGGGAGACAGCAGATTGGCGGAAGTGGGGTAGGTGGCGGCGGCATCTGGACGGTAGGAGGCGGAGTTTCTGATGACTTTGTGAGGATTTTTGAGGGATAAAGTGAGGAGAGAGGAAAGGAGAAGACGCGGAGTGACGGTAGAATGAGGTTTGGGTGTGGTAGTTTAGGAATTTTATTTAAAAAATCAACAAAAATTAGAATTTGGACTACTTTTGTCATACGAACCGCATATTTCAGATGGGTAATGTTAATTTTCTTAGTCATTCATGGGTATTTTTGTCAGCGTTCATATTAAACTTCATGGTATTTTGGCAGTTTTTTTTCCAAAGTAATATTTATGTTATATTTTTTTTTTTTTTTTTTTTTTTTTTTAATTATATTTTATATTGAGATTTATATAATATCATCTAAAAATATAATCTAAGTTATATTAATTGTTATAAAATATTTTAAATTATTATGTACTTTTAAAAATAAACCCTTTATCAATTTTTGGATTTTTTTTTTTTTTTTTTTTTAGTTTTATTTTTGACTTGTAATTTGTTAACATCTAATCATCATAGCTACATAGAATGTACATAGAATAATTAAGTTGAGGTCTAGTTGTCAACTAAAGTTCATTTAAAAGTAGCTTAATTAAGCTGTTTTTTTTTTTTTTTTTTTTTTTTTTTTTTTTTTTTTTTTATAAAATAATTTATAGAAGTACTTGTTTAATAGAAATGTGGATAAAGGTATATATTATTGAGAAGATTTTTATTTTTACTTCTCTCTTAATCCTAATAGTTTTTTAGAAGCTGCAATTTGATTTTAAAAATTAAAACAGGCGTTTAGTTTAACTCTACATTTTCATAAGTTCAAAAGTTCAAAAAAGTTACTTTTATAAAACTTTCCAACGGGTGCCTAAGTGTTTTATTGTAACCAACGAATAAGTAATAAATTGACGAGTTTAATTATCCCAAATTAGTTCTAGAATTTTAAAAATGGATATTTGTATAAAAAAATTAATAAACAACATTATCTCAAAGAATATTTAGTTCCATCAGTCTTAGTCCATACATGCGAGAAGGATAAAACAATCCTTGAGCAGTAGTGAAACACTGTCATTTTGATATCCTCTCCTAAAGACCTAAACGAAGCATTGCAATTATAGTTAACTTCCAAAGATATGTATGGGCATACTAGGATCTGACTCAATGGTGCACCAAGACATGACTGAGAATCTATAAACTGCAAAAAAAGCAAGAAAAAAAGATGACGAAGAGACCCCTAAGTAATTCTCCACATATAAGTGATTTTCAATAAAGTCATACAATATTATTTTCAGCACTGCGTGCTGTTTTATGTTTGTTTTTTGTCCTCTTTTTCCTCTTCTCTTTCTCTCCGTGCTTCTCTTCCTCTTCCTCTCTTTTTGTTTCTCTGTGTCGTCTCTTTTCTTCTTATTTTCGTAATTGTTTTCTTCCCTCTCGGTTATCATCGTCATCAACAACCATCTCTTTCTTCTCTTTATTTTTTCTTGAAATTTGTCTTCTCTCTTTTCGTTTCCCTTTTCCTCCTTCATCAAACATCGCGAGAACAAACGAGAAACAGTTATTAAGGTACTGTTCTGTTCGTTCTAGAATTTTTTTTTCTAAATTGTTTTTTTTTTTTTTTTTTTTTTTTTTTTCAAAACATTAAAAGATTTCCAAAGAAATTACTATTCCCTTCTATAATTGGGTGTTTTTCTTAATTTCTGGGTGGTATTTCTGTAATTGTTTAGTTTATTTCTGATAACTTGTTTTGGGTGTATTTCTGTGAATCCTTTAGATGTATTTCTGTAATCGCTTTGGGTTGTATTTTTGTAATCGTTTAGGTGAATTTCTGTTCCACACATCTTCACAACAATTTCAAAGTTTGCTTTCAGAACCATGAAATAAAAAAAAACAGAAGGAATCGAAAGCCAAAGAGAGAACGATTTTTCATACAAATCATACAAATAATTTATATTCACGGCTTATTCTACGTTTTTTTTTGTGTGGCCTCCTTTTTCTGTCCTCTGTTCTCTTTTTTTCTTTTTCGTAAAAAAGGAAACAAAGAAACACTGGAACACTCGATTCAGTAAACCTGCGCTATGTTAGGGACTCAACTTGTAAGACTTGTAAACAAAATGATTGTATGTTTTGTAAGACTCCTTTAGATATTTCTAATAATTGAAAATATATTTTTTTTTTTTTTAAAAAGTTTTAAAAACAAGAAATTTTTCCTGTTTATACAAAGATCTTCTCAAATTTCTTTTGAAGCAAATGGGTCCACGCAATTGGAATTAAATTAGATGGAAACATACTAGATCATCAAATTGAACTTTATCTTATTTTCTTCGGCACAAGTAGGAGGAATTGAGTAAAGAGAAGTAAAGGTAGAAAGAAATAATCATAGAGGGTATGATTAGGGCACCTTGAGTTTGTGTCTTGCCAATTGCTTTGTTAGTTTTTGTGTTGAGAGTTTGGGAGGTTTGAAGAAGATTTCAACTAAAGCATAGTGAATTAATGTGAATGTGTGATAGTAGGATTAGTAGTTATTTCCTTCAATTCTCATCAATGGAATAACAAACGCGCTATGTCAACAACTGGAGTGCAGGAACAAGGAAAGTAGCGGAGGAGGGGAGCGTGGTCGGATAGAAAAAGAATGCGCGTCGAAAAAGGATCCATCGAGGGCCATAGAGGTGGTGGCCGAGAGGGACTACGATAGTTGTTGCCGGGTGTGGGTGGAACGAGGAACCATGCCATGGTTCTGATGGGATGGAAGAGAAGGGGAAGCGATGGATGAGTCATGCGGGAAGATGCAGAGGAGGTGGTTGCGGAGGCGGTAGAGGAGAGTGGAGAAGAAGGGCTTCGAGGAGAGGATGCAATTCTACGAGGGTTGAAGAAACGCGACTTTTACTCTCCTTCGTCAAGGTTGCATTTTGCTCCATACCCCAAAACAGCATCATGTTGCTGACAGAGATGGGTTTCAATTTGTCCATGAGGGACACATGTACATGTTACGCGGATCTACTTGGGATACTAACGTATCCCTTAGAAATTTTTTGCAAAACAGTCGTCAAGAATGAATTTTCAATTTTAATTATTGAGAGTTTTTTTTTTTTTTTCTTTTTCATTAATTTTAAAAGTAAATTAAAAATAAATATAAAAGAGAATAATAAAAAATTACGAGTATATTTTATATTCTCGATTTTTTAACATTAAAAATTTTTTTTATTTTTTTCTAAAGATATGTACAGTATTATTTGTCAGGCCGAAAAAAACCTTGAGAATGTTTGGTAAACCGTGTCTCGCAAAATATTTTTGAAGTCAGATATTGAATCCCTATACACATGCAGGTTGACGAAGATGGCTATACAATTCATCTTCTTTAAAAATATCTCATTTTAGTTTTTTTTTTTTTTTTTTTATAGTTATAAATATTGTCTCCAAATCAAAACCACGGTTTATTTGTCAATTTTTGGGCTATCTAGAAACATTGTTCTACTGAAAAGAATTCATTCAACATAAAACAATATATATTAGTGCATACATATAACAATAGAAAGTTAAGAGGCTAATAACTGTGTTTTGTCTCCAGCACTTAACATCAAACAAAAGTTAAAGTGTCTCCTACCATTAGATGTAATCTCACCCCATTAAAAACACTATTGATGGCCAACTGATGGTTACAACACTACTGCTGATCCCTTAGCATTCCTCTAAAAAATTTCCTTAGCATGAGATAAAACTCCTTCGACTGTAGTATTATTGTTAGGCCAGAAAAACTTTTCCACAAAAACCTAGAATAACAAATTTCTAAAATCTAAGGTCACCAGAAAAATAAGGATAAAACACAAATGGAAATGGTATTGTCTTGAATATTAGAAGTACCCCCATCTTTGTTGTTTGCATTTGTTGCATTTATTTATTTTTAATAATAAAAGATAAATATTAACCACAAATTACAGCATTTCCATTCCACATGCATTTGAAATCAAGCTTAAAATAAATAAAAATATCATTATTTTTTTTTTTTTTTTTTTTTTTTTTTTTAATTAATATATTATTGAACAAGTAATGTTTTATCGACGTGCAAATGGAAAAATTTTTGATGGAAGGAAACCTAATAGCTCGACAGTATTTGCTTCAATGCTAAGTGAATTTCATGATGAGAAAAAAAAAGATTATTGGATAGCGTTACCGATTAAGGTCGATTGTTGTGTTATCACAATTTAAATTGGGGCGTCTCCATGGGATTACCTCTTACCTTTAGTGTTTTAAGATCTAACCCTTCAATGTTTTATTTAGTCTTCTCTTTTCAAGCCAACAATTAGAATGAATGCAAGTAAATTAAGGTTCAATATTTTTCAAAAAAAAAAATTTATTTAGAGAAATTGATTATCAATCCCTAACAATAAATACAGCATTGCATGTGTTTTTCTTCTCATTTGGAGTAAAAGAAAGCCTTAACGACTAAACACACTAACTTAATATTTAGGCGATTCAGTTACGGTGTTAATAGGGTCCAGAGATTATTGGTAATCCAGTCTTAAATAGAGCTCAAATCTATGTCTTTAATATGTTGGATTGAGAAATATTAATAGAAACAACAAATAACGACGAATGAACCATATTGTCTCATGGTGTTCAGGGGAATGAATCGAAATGACCTTTCTTATGATCAAAGACCGCTTGTCCTTCGTGATATTAGATAGAAACAGTTAGGAGTTTTAATCTTTTTTAATTGTAATATATATGGTTCCTGATTAATGATGAGTCGTGTCCAGTTCTTAGGTTAGTTCTGAAACACGACCTTTTATGCGGTAGTGTTGCAGTGGTTCAAACTATTTGGATATAGTATATTTTTTTTATAACCATTCATTAATTTCTCTTCTTCTTTTCTATTTTTTTTTTTTTTTTTTTTTTTTTTTTTTTTTTTTTTTTCTTAATTCTTCATTTTTCGTTGCATTCGTACTGAAATTCCAAAGATTTTATCAAAATTAAATCATAAACAATTTTTTTTTTTTTTATCTTTTTTTAAAACTAGCCAACTAGTTAACATTTGTTGTGGTTGTTATGATTATCTCAAACGTAATTCTTTAACCAATTTAAATTTATCGAGGAACCTAAGGTTGGTGTTTATATGGAATTAAACCTCAAATGTACATATTGCGAATTAAGACTCGATGGAGTACTACAATAAATGAAAAATTTCAAGTTTAATGACTTACTTGACAAGCTGAAATTCAAACATTTGATCAAGTTAAGCAAAACACATGCCAAATATACATAATATGTTACTTCTCATCCAAACAATAATAGTCTATTCTTTCATTGTGATATGTTCTAAACACAACTGGCATTGGGGTAAGTGAGGAGGATCTCTTCTCATTGTTTCTGTGATGCATAGCATTTTTTAGTAGTTTTTAAGTTTCTCTTTTTGAATAGTTTTTTTTTTTTTAAGTTTAATTCACAGTTCTTATATTTTGTAGTAAAGTTCTTGTATGATAATCATTGTTTGAGTTGTTTGGTAGAATGATTGTGTTTTCGTCTTTTGTTTTAGAAGTATAGAATAGAAAATTAAACAAAAAACACAAGTGAACTCCTAGGACAAGGAACCAAAGCTGACACTATGACTTAGGGATTTCAATGCCATCTGCAGGCTGAAGCATGCCAAGAACCTCCAAGCCGGCTTCCACGTGAAATCTCACTGCCCAGGGTCCAAACTACAAGCCTGGCGCCAACCTCAAGCTAGATCTCAAGAAAGTCTTTACGGGTAGCCAACTTTGGAGGAATCCGTCAAGCGCTCCAATTTCAACATGGGCGCCAGCAACAGTCTAAAGCAGCTTAATACTCCAAAGCCGAGTTTTCAATTCCCAGAGCCAGGCTTCAAGTGATTTTTCACTTCGAGTGGCCCAAAAGTGCATTCAAGCTCGGCACAATCACCCAAGTCCAGCGCCAAGCCCAAAATTCTCTTCCAAAAATACTTTTTTTTTATTGAATGTTAAATTAGCATTTTCTTTCTACGAGATAAGAATTAGGTTATTAGGATTGTAGTTTTATATTAGATTTGAATTATTGGTTTTTATCTATTTATAAAAAAAAAAAAAAAAAATTTGTTTTTGAATTTTGAATTCTAGGTTAGAGTTAGGATATAAATAAGTGCGTATGGTTAGGGAAACTCATCATCAGGGGAAGGATCCCTGGATCCTCCCATCATTTCGTTGCATCTCTCATCTATTGTTTAGTTAATTATTCCTTGGATCATGATAACTAATCTTCTTATGGATTAATTTAATCATGTATTTTCTTTATTTTAATTCATGCTCTTCTAATTTTTTTTAAAAAAAAAAAAAAATTTTTTTATCTTTTGGTTATTTTTTTTTTTTTTTTTTTAATTTATTTTGGATTTAAAAAAAAACTTTAAAAATTTATATGGAATTAGCTTGAACTCTTTCTTATAGTGATTTTTAACTTGCTAGGAATAGTATTTTGAAAGTTATGCGGTTTTAAATAAAAGTGTTAACCTCTTCATTAACTTAGTTGACAAGAATTGGCAAATTTTAAGTTAAGAAATTGAAATTGCAGAAATTGAAAAAATAAAAAAAAAAAAAAAAAAATAATTTTTACATGAGTTAAATTTTTTTTTTTTTTTTTAACCTTTTTTCTAAAAGTTAAACATTTTTTTTTTTTTTTTTGTAAAAATTACTTTTTCGAAGTGCAAACATTCTCTTATTCACAAACAATACTCTCTTCACTGTTCTTTGTCTAACTAGATTAATATTCTTACCGACGGTTTGATCGGAGTATTTAGAGTTCAATTGACGTTATTGATTCAATCGTTAATCCTCGTGGGACGATATTCATTCAGTGGTATTCTTGAGCGATTTGGTGCATCTTGCTATTTCGAACGTATCAGTTTTGGCTCATCAAATTTGTTGGCACCATTACCGGGATTAATTGAGAATTGGCAACACACTCTGTGAATTCCTAATTAGATTTTGTTTAATTTTTTATTTTTATTTCCTTTTTTCTTATTATGGCTGTTTAATTCTTCTTGCTTCTTTATTTTCTCTTTTTTCCACACGATACGTTTGATTTTCTTTGTTTTTGTGCATGAAGGGAAAAGATTCGTAATTTGCCTTTGATCCTGAAATAAGAGACAACTTGCATCAAAGGGCTAGAGAGAAGAGTGAGAGCATGACAGAGGAGAACAACAATGTGGAGGAAGGGACATTGGTGGATTACAACCACGCCTACCTGTAGCTGCGGAAGTAGCTGTGGAGGCTATCGGTTCAAGCAATAATTTTGAACTAAAGCCCTCACTAATCCAATTGGTACAGCGAGACCAATTCGGTGGTAGCTTGCAAGAGGATCCCAATATCCAGATAGCAAGTTTTTTTAATTGTGATCGGTGAAGAGTAATGGAGTTGTTCGGAAAACCATCTAGCTAAGGCTCTTTCCATTCTCTTTGAGAGTGAGCCCCAAATGGCTCAAACTCACTTTGGACACATTGACTTCTTGGGAGGACTTTAGGTTAGATTCCTAACTAAATACTTTACACTTTAAAAGTTGGCCGGTTGAGAAATGACATACTTTTTTTTCCAAAAGAAGGGTGAATCACTCTATGAAGTTTGAAAAATGTACAAAGATGCTTAGAAAAGCCACATGGTGTTATCTAGTTGTATTACACGCTTTCCCTCACCCCACATCCCCTCCCCGAATGGATTCAAATCTTATAAATTTTTATGATGGAAGTCTCACAAGTTCAAAATGATGATGACTCTCGGTAGGTTGATTAATTCCATAGAAGATCTGGAAGAAGCATTAGAATTGATAGAAACAAAGTGGCAGATAATTTCATGTTTATTCGAAAAGTCACTAAAGGGTGTGATGGCGATTCGACTATTTGAATCAATCTAGCACAAAATGATCATTGTTCAATTGTACTCCTATGTAGTTAGAATACTGATCTAATTATTTTTAAGATTGTTTTTTTTTTTTTTTGTTATTTATTTGATATTTGATAATTATAAATACTCCCTCGCTGTTCGCCAAATGACTAGGCAAACTGCATGCGAACTTTTGGTTCGCCGAGTAATTAAGTGAACTGTGGATCAAAGAAAAAAAATACTGATAATTATAGTCATGATTTTTTTTAAAAATAATGAATTTTTTTCATTTTCAGAAAGAAAATCTTATTAGATATATTAATCTTAACTATTTATTAAATCCGTATGCTATTAAGCATTCTACATTCGTCGTAATAAATCTCATTTCTCATAGAAATTTCAATTATATATAAATGACTTTTTATTGGATGAAAATTAATAAATCGATGTGAGTTTTTTGTTGTGTGGCGTAGGTCTTTTTGTTGTTGAGAATGGCTATCGGTGTATTTATAAAACGGATCGCGCGTTGGCGGGGCATAGGCTTTTCCTCTAGTTAATGAGAATCCTCATGTGGTGTAGTGTTTATCCTGATACTCTGGTTTTTTTAAGATTTAACTCGATTTTTTACTTGTTGGAATTGGAAGCAATGTGGGTGTTGGTGCAGGCGAATACAAGTCTGGTGCAGGATGATATGACACAAATATCCGTTAGCATCAAAACCGTATCTTAGAAGGTTTAATTCTTAAGAAAAATCTTTGGATAAATACCATTTCTACCCATGAATGTTTAGAACGCTGATAAATCTAATACCCACAGGAAAAATGAAATTGGGACTTTAATGTACGCATAAAAGATGGCTTTCTGCAAACAAAACTCTAAACTTCTAATTTACTCCAGCGCCACTTATATACGCCAATCCCAAATCCTACAATCACCCTCTTCCCCAACTACCAACATCTTTGCCGGCATCACCATTACCACAGCTATCATCACCATGTTCTCCTCCCCTCCACCTCTTCGACCCCGACCTCAATCGTAGGCTCCACTTTTCCCTCACCTTCCTCCCTTTTCAACACTCTAATCCTGTCGGGCCTTCTTCCCTTCCTGTTTTCATCTTCAAAATTGTAGAGCAAATATTCATTTCATAAAGTTTAAAATTCCAATGAACTACTACTCAAACACACTCAGTGTTGTTCTCCTTCTCCAAGCTTCAAGGATCAAAATAAAATAGCAAAAAAAATTTTGTATTAAATAAAATGGATAGAAAAACAAGAGAAGAGATGAGGAGTTTGATGAGTACCATTACAAAATCAGGCGTTGAACCGATAGGTGATGGTCCTCACCAAACTTGCGGCCTCTTATTTCTTTCTTCCGGCGACAAAGCATACCATAGATGAAATTCTCCTCGACTTCCCATGAAGCCATGGAGTCAAATCCTCATCGTAGACCATATCCTCACACTTTGCAATGTCGGCTTGCCATGGCTGATGGAGGTCCCGCGACGGTGTTAATGGTTGGTGGGTTGAAGTCGTCGTTCTCGCTGAACGCGTCATGCTCGATGATTTGATTCTGCGCTTAAATAATTTGATGCCGATGGAGTCGCGAGGCGTGAGAAGTGCTGCCAAGATTATTCTGGTTATTAAGCAGAGTTCAGCAAGTTCAAGGTTTTTGAAAGCGAAGACAAGGTTTGCTTCTCGGTGGAGCGGACTGAGAAGAAATTGACGTTTTTTGGACCAGTTCGGGAGCAGTGGAGGAGGTGGTGGTGGTAGTGGTGATGATAATGGTGGTAGTGATAGTGGTAGGGTTTCAGATTGGAGAAGTGGTGTAGATAATTAAAAGTTAGAGTTAGGTTATATTAGAGGGTAAGTTTAGATTTTATTTAATTTTTGTTTGTTTTTTTTTTTTTTTTTTTTTTTTTTTTTTTTTAAATTAATAAAGTAAAATCAATTTTTTTTTATAATTTTCATATTTTAAAAAAAAACTTTTTTATAATTAGAAAGGAGTCATTAATATAATTTTAAAAAAAAAAATTAGAGAGAGAATATATATTTTTTATAGTTGTTTTATTTTTTTAATTAATGTTTTTTTTTTTTTTTTTTTTTTTTTTTTTTTTTTTTTTTAATCTCTCTTTTATCCCATGAAAGAAAAGATATTGTTAATACTTACTCTTTTACCATAGTAATTCAACGAATAGAATAGTGATTTATCTTTAAAGAGCCCTTCTTTATAATATTACACTTAATTTCTTAACTTAGTTTCTGTATCTTTATTTTTGTTTTCTTTTCTTGTTTAAATATAAAAAAGGTCTGACTAAATAAGTGCATAAATTTAATACAAATGTCCGTGATACTCATCCGTTGTTTTCTTATAACAACTATAATGGAATTCGTTAAATTATTGAGTCCGCTAGGGAGATAATGATATGTATACAATAGGTACAATGGGCTGTTTATAAGGCCATTTATTTAAAGAGGAAATTAATCCATCAATAACCCTAATTAATAAACAAGAAAACAAAAAAAAAAAAAAAATTTTCTCTTTTACATTCATTTCCCAAAATCCATTGACGTAGGTTGAGTATGCGACTCGAATCCTTCTTATCAAATGACCCTTGGGCATTCTTCTGGAGAAGCCTTTTGACCAAGGAAGACCCGTTAGCGCCTCAAACCCCAACTGCGGAAGGCGAACAGGAGAATGAAAGCGCCCCGCTCATACGGTGGCAGTCAAAGGAGACGTCG
>QBTX01003063.1:0-12487 GCA_003063285.2 Arachis monticola | reverse complement strand
AATTCCCCCAAAAAATTAAAAAAAAAGCTTTTTGGAAAGGGAAAAAAAAAAAGATTTTTTTTTTTTTGTTTGAAAAATTGGAAAAGCCCTTAGAAGGGGAAAACATTCCCCAGAAATTTCCCCCAATAAACTGCTTTTTTCGAAAAAAAATGCCCAAAGCTTTTAATAAAAGAGAAAAAAAAAAAAAAAATAAAAAAAAATTCCTAAAACGGTGCAATGAAACAAAGAAAAGGCTGTCCATCCTTAGAATTCTTTTGGAACCAGGAACCAAAAGGTTCTGTTGTTTTAACTCTAAGACTCAAAAGGCTTATCCAAGGGAAGTTAAAATCCCGGTGGAAGGGGACCATAACTGATTACAAGTGTTATACCAACCAATATGGGTTTATGTGGAGCTTCAAGACATTGATTCTGATAAGAAAGTTCTTGTTAATGGAACATAGAATCAAGCACTATCTTCAATTGAAGGCAATAATTGAGCAAGAGTGCTCAAAGCTGAAGCTAAGATTAAAAAGCTCAAGCCCAGGTCCAGCTAAAGCCAATAAAGAAGCGCTTGCTGGGAGGCCAACCAGCCATTTGGGAAGACCTTTTTCTGTTATTTTTTGCCCTATTCTTAATTTTAATTTGTTTATATAACATTTCATTGCTAAATAGGTAAAGAATCATTGTATAAGTTCACAAGGTTACACAAAGGATTCGGCACACAAAAACAGAGAAAAGAGAGGCTCACTGGCAAGAAAACGCCAGTAAAACTCTGTTTTGGGCGTTCCAACGCCCAAAAGAAGCATCCACTGGGCCCGTTGAACGCCAAGTAAGGAAATAGCTATATGGGCGTTTAAACGCCAGAAAGAAGATCTTCTTGGTGTTTACACGCCAGAATTTACAGCGTCCTGGGCGTTTTTTTAGAAAAACGCCAGTGACAAAGGAGTTTCCGGCGTTTCCAAACGCCAAGAAAGAAGCAACCAAGCTGGGCATTGAACGCACAGGAGAAGCAGCAATTGGGCATTAAACGCCATAAAACATGCAGCGTTTGTGGGTGTTAAAGGCCAGGAATCGGTGGGGGAGGAGGTAAATTCGTTTTTACTTCATATTTTTTCATTTTAATTTTAATTTTCATGTTTCAATTCAATGATTTCCTTTGCATAAACATGTTACAAACGCCTGATTTTTCCTAAAATCCCCTAATTTCTAAAAACCCTTTTTTTTTTTTTTTTTTAAAATATATCTAATACATAAATACAAATTACTTTTTCCATCCACCTCCATCTCTTTTTCAAAATTTCCAAAAACCATCTATATCTTTTCCTTTCTAATATCTTTTTTCTCAAAAAAAAAAAAAATCTTTTTTTCAAAATCTCCACATTATTTTATTTCAAATCAATTTATCTTTTTCAAATATCCTTTCATATCTTTTCAATTTTTAATCACGTTTTTTTTTTTTTTTTCTTAATTTTTTTTATATCAATATCTTATATCTTAATATCTTTTTTTAAAATTTTCGAAAACCCACCCCCTCCCCTTTTAAATCCACATTCGGCCTCCTCCCTCTCATCCACCCTTCGAACTAGCTCTTCCTTCTATCCTTCTCTTTTTCTATTCTTTTGGCTTGAGGACAAGCAAACCTCTAAGTTTGTGGTGGTTTATCCGTGAACACTAATTATAACCCCTAAGAATCAATGGCATCTAAAAGGAAAAAACAAACCAACTCCACGAGAGGCAAGAAAGGAAGAGTAATTCCAAAACCACTTTGTAATCAAGGGAGGTTCTTAACAAAGAACATTCAGACCGATTACTACAAATAATGGGTCTAAGATCAGTGTTCCCGGAAGTCAAGTTCGAATCTGAAGGAAGATGAATATTCCGGGAGATCCATAGAGCACGATTCGAACAGGAACTGGACAGTCCTAGCTAATCCTAAAACAAAAGTGGGAAGGAATATGGTTCAGGAATTCTACGCTAATTTGTGGCAAACAGACAGGCAGAGAATCTCTGGAACTGCCCTCTATGACTATGGACTATGGTCAGGAGGAAGATTGTTACATCCACCCTGACAAAATCAGGAAGATCTTTAAGCTACCTCAGCTGAAAGATGACTCCAGACTCCTTCAATAGGTGAATGATGAGAACAAACAAGGGCCTGGATAAGTTTCTAGAGGATATATGCATCCCTTGAGCCAAGGTAGAACCACCAGCAGCAAGGGTGTCCAAAATCAACTCAAGAGAAGAGATCTCAAACCAGTCGCCAGAGGATGGCTTGACTTCATTGGGTCCGTTCTATTATATGGCCCACTAGCAACTGTTTTGAAGTCACCATTAAAAGAGCAGTGATATGATCCATTTCATTATGTTGGGAAAAGGAAGTGGAAGTTCATCAATTTATTCCATCCTACAAATTTTTACAACTTGCAAACAGAACTCCAAGTCTAAGTAAGGAAATGGGAATAACGGAGTAACATTCCAAGTGGCAGCAAACCTGTAACAACCCTGATTTTTCGAGTACGCGAGATCGTTTCTGAATACATGGATTTCTTCCGAAAGATCAGTAAAGGGAAACCTCTTCTTGTATCATCAATGAATCTCAATCCCTCAATGTCATTATATTTTTAACTCAGGACCTTAGTTAAGACAAGCTCGATAACGCGGTCAAGAAGAACCTAGTTTTTGAACCGGATCGGTTAGGGGTTTGATTTGGTTTTTTTCGTAAATAGTCTCAGTTTGACAAACCAGACTCGATTTTTGAGAAGAGGAGATAGATATAAGTATAATATTATCATTATATTAGTATTAGAAAATTCTTGAATTTTTTTTTTTTTTTTTTTTTTTTTTTTTTTAAGTTAAAAACAGAAAATCGGTTTAACCGGGTTTTCGGTTTACTGGTGCAGCTTAGCCCCAGCACTCTCTGGTGACTTTTTTTAGCAATGGCTAAGGCCTCATTATTATTGTTCTATTCTCATAATAAATATGTTACTAGTGCCATTTATGCTAGTAGCTCAGAATAAAATTTTTAAGAGATGATTTTTAACGAGTGTTCCGATACAACCTAGTTTTAGTAGTTATAAACCTGAGATATTTTAAAAATATCTATTTTAAACCCCCTCCAACCAACCATCACAACTCACCTTACACCCACAAGACCTCCAAGGCCTGTCTCATTTCAAAAATCATTTCAAAATCAAAAAAAAAAAAGGAGAGAAAAGAGGAAAACTTCATCGACCTTAATCTTCAATCTTGATTTCTTCTGAACCAAAAAAAAAATTTTTTTCCAAAAAAAAAATCAAAACTCGCGTTTCACCAAAAATTGAATCCTCTTCTTCTTCCTCTACATAACCATGCAACTTATCAAGGCTGGAAATAGGTGAGATGGCTGTTCTCCCCTCCCTCTTCAATTCGGGTTTTCAAGGAAAACCATGAAAACATGTTGTTTTTCTTGAATGTTTTTCCTTAGGAATTGCTTAACTTGACTTGAAGGCCAACGAAAATTAATTTTCAGCAAGTAAATAAGGTGAGATATCTCTTCCTAACGTGCTGAGGGAGATTTGGTCAGTTGGGATTTTGTGGATTTAAAGTTGTTCCTGATGTGTTTTAGGAGGAAAAAGTGGTTTAAGGACCACCTGAAAGTCTAACCGAATTTGGAGCAGCAAATCAAGGTAGGGATTGACGAATTTAATTTCTTTGATTAATTGTGTTTGAGTTGTGTGGATTATGAAATATGGTTTGGTTATGCTTGACATTTGGATTGTTTTATATGAGTAAATTCTTGTTGAAATTTTGGTGGAAAATTTGATCGAAATGTTTGATGGATATCAACTTTGAATTTGTGTCTTCATCGGCTGCTGGGAAAAATGAAACCTAGACCTTAAATTGGGGTTCAATTTTGTGTTAAAATCATGTAGAAAAGGTGGGGTTTTAGTGGCTGCCATTTTAATTTGAATTACTGGCAAAAATTGGTTGCTGAAAGACTGAAAAACGGGTAAAAACAGAGAAAGAATCTGAAGAATTGGTGAAGACCATGAAGAACACTTTGAGTGTGGTGAAGAACAATGAAGAACACCTTTTTAATTCATAAAAGGGCAAGGAAGTAATTAATTTGGTGTTTGGGGGTTTATTTTGTAATTTTCTGAAAGTTAGGGTGTTAAAGTAGAAAAATATTAAAAAGTTTACGGGTGGTAAAAAAGTGAATTTTGAAAGGTTAAAAAAAAAAAAAAAAAAAAAAAATTTTTTAAAAATATATTAAAAAATAACTAATATAATAATAAAATATTAATTAAAAAAATATTTTTAATAAAAATTAATAAAATAATGCGGGGAGAAATGGCAAGTTTTCATTGTAGAAAGTTTGTAAGAAAGACACTTTAAGCACAAAAATCTATATTACTTTCATAAACCAAAAAAAAACTAAATGGAAAAAAACATATTAGTAGAAGGCAAAGATAAAATAAAAGATAAAAAAGCTTGAAGAAAAGATAAAAAAATCAAAAAAAAGAAAAATTAAATTATAAATATAGAAAAACAGAGAGAGAGACTAGTGAACGAACTTAGATGGTGCAACATAGCTAAGGTTCCTGGAATTGCGAATAGGGTTTGGTATTATATGAAAAGTTAAACTGTTTCAGTATAGCTTAATGAACCTATCACTTGGAGACAGACTAACTATTCCTACCGAATTTTCATAAAGCTTTAATTAATCGTTTTAAATTGGAAATTCAGAACAGAGTAGAGAAACACAAGAGAATAGAAATAACCAGAGAAAAGTAGAAAATAATAAAAAACAGAAAAGAGAACAAAGAAAGTAAAGAGATAAGAGAAAAGAGATATAGATACAGATGAAAGAGTAATCAGAGAAGAGAAAAGAGATACACTGGAACAGAGTAAGTTAAAAACAGAGTAAGAACAAGAGAAAGAAAGAAGGTTACTGACATAAGAATGTAGAAAGTGATGATGAATAAAGAACGAGAAAAATGAATAAAAAATGAATGAATAAGAGAAAAAAGAATATAAAAAAAGAAGAGAGGAGAAGAGGTATAAAAGAATAAAGAGTTAGCCTGTGGATGACTGTTTTTTGTATGTTCATCTGCTGCTTTTCCATTGGCCCTAGAGGTCCTGTAGGCCCAAGTTCACCTACAGTGAGTTGTTTTCCTTAGCCAAAGTTCACCTGCAGAGAATATCAATTGTGATTATCTCAGGGAATTCCTCCTGTAAGCCGAAGTTCACCTACAGTGAGTTATGATACCTGTAAGCCGAAAGTTCACTTACAGGGGTGCCATTTCCGTTAAGCCGAAGTTCATTTACAGAGGTGCATTTCTGTAGGCGCAAAGTTCACCTACAGAAAGTTGTTGTTGGATTAAAACCATTTCTGATAAGCCGAAGTTCACTTACAGAGTGCTGTTATCTGTAGGCTGAAGTTTACCCTACAGAAAGTTGTTGTTTGTCGATTAAAACTCTTAATAAATTATGTGACTTAGATATTCGTAGTCCGAAGTTCATTATGGGAGTGCTGTTTTCTGTAGGCCGAAGTTCACATACAGAAGATAAAGCCATATCTAGGACTCAGTTTCTAGTAATGTTCGGGATGCAGGGTTGGTAAACCGATCACGTGAGCTAGACATGCCTGCATAAGGACAGAGACATGCATCATACTTGGTTGCGATCTTTCCTCTGTATATGATTGTTGTTTGAATGTATGCCTTCTTTGTTTGTATTCTATTCACTGTGTCTGTGTTTTGTTTTCTTGGTATCTTTTTGTTTGTGTTTTGCTTTTATTTTCTTTATTTTTCTCTATTTATCTGTTTCTTCTGTCTACTGCTTCTCGGTATTTTGCTATTAATCTGCTAAACAACAAAAATTAATGAACTTTAACTAATAACCCCGACCCTACTAAAGAACTCCCCGTTCTTACCCCTTCTCTCTCCCTTCCCCTTCAGATGAAGTAAGAGTACCTTACCTGTGTTCATTGATGACGGTTCTGCAAAGGAGGATTCCTCTCTAGAGTAGTCTTCTGAGTCTAAGGTGAATCCGTTCTCTTGTTGTATTATGTATTTATCTGTGAGACAGCCAACGTCTGACCCCCGTTTGTATGCGAACTTATACCTTAAATCTGTGTAAGAGACTCCTATTTGTGGCTACTTGGAAGTAAATACAACCCGGTACCAGAGAGATGTCCTATGGCAATGTCTGATCGGGCAGAGCGAGTAGCAGATGATGTCTACCTTTCGATGAGTTCAACCTGACTTGAGTTTTGAAGACGCTTAGAACGTACTTTCCCTCGCTTTAGTAGCTCTTAGAAGGTGACTAGGTGAGTTATAGAGTCTAGGCTTAGTCTGCGAAGTGCCAGCTTAAGGACATCTTGAACAGGTCAGGACCTGGGATGTTGTATGTATTGTACATGTAATATAGTTATTATCTAGTATATCTAGGGGTGTTCTAACTAAAAGTATATACTCTAATAAAGGCTGGATCACTGAATGTTGTTACCTATGGATGTATTTATGTGTGGATTGTATATAACTGTTTTTATCTGTGTTTTAAATTTGTGAATTGATTATAAATGATTATGTTTATTAATCCAAAACGTTTTTCAGAAGAAAGAAAGTACCTCACTAAACTAACTACGCTTTTAAAAACGAATTAGGCTCATATAAATATCTAATAGATAATATTAGGATGACAAATTGGAGCACTCGTTTCTGGTTATTCCTAGGGGTACTGGGAAAATTGGGTCGTTACACAACCAATCACCTAAAACCACAATGGAAAAAACGACAAGTACTAGGATGACGCCCATCAAGAGGAGGGCCATCGCAAGAATTCACCCGGAACGTCCCTCAATTTGAATATTGGAACGCTTGAAGCATCTGTTACCAAGTTGCAAGAATCTATGGACCAAATAAAAGAAAGGAACAGGCAAAATCAAAATAGATATATACTTGCAAAAAAATCAGGAACAAGAAGAGCAAGGCCGTGACTTAAAGGAACTGAAACGTCAGAATGTTATTCTTTGAAGAGGACCAAGCACCCCACAGACTAAAGGAACATCCACATCCCAAACTCCAAGTTGTTGTAGTTCTAATATTAGCCTTAACTCTTCACACTGTGATAATGTTCTTATTTGAGTTTTACCTTAGAAGTATATAGTTAGTAATTAGTAGTGATTTCCATCTCTTAATTAAGCTTATAATTTATTTTTCTCATCATCATTAAACATGAATAACAATTAGAGATTTTTCTTTAGGAATAAGGAAGCAATATTTTTCGAGTCTTAATAAAACAAATTCTAATTGTTTACATGTGGTGGGAGGGATGCAATGCTTTATTGCTTCTGATGAAATGCCTGTACAACGAGCATATATTTCTTTGGAATTTGATGTTCTTGAAATGTTAAATAGTTGGGCTCTTGAAAGAATGATGAACATGAGACATGTTACTTGATAATTCTGAAGAAATCATAAAAATGATTCTTGATGACAAGAAAACAGCTAGTGAATACACTAAAGCTTGCAAAAAAAAAAAAAAGAGCAAGCAGAAAAAAGCCAATAGCCTTAAAACCAAAAGGCCAAGGGTAATAAAAAAGGATCCAGGCTTTGAGCATCAGTGGATAGGAGGCCTAAGGGAATAAATACTGCTAAGCGGCTAAACAAGTTGTCCCTAACCATGTGCTTGTGGCGTGAAGGTGTCAAGTGAAAACTTTGAGACTGAGCGGTTAAAGTCAGGTCCAAAGCAAAAAAGAAGAGTGTCTTAAGAACCCTGGACACCTCTAATTGGGGACTTTAGCAAAGCTGAGTCACAATCTGAAAAGGTTCACCCATTATGTGTCTGTGGCATTTATGTATCCGGTGGTAATACTGGAAAACAAAGTGCTTAGGGCCACGGCCAAGACTCATAAAGTAGCTGTGTTCAAAGAATCAACATACTGAACTAGGAGAATCAATAACATTATTATTCTAAGTTCCTATAGATGCCAATCATTCTGAACTTCAATGGATAAAGTGAGATGCCAAAACTTTCGAAGCAAAAAAGCTACAGTCCCGCCATCAATTGAATCTGAGCTTCCTCAAAACTTGAGATATTATTGCTCTTCGTGCTTTATCTTATTCTATTTTATTTTCAGTTGCTTGGGACAAGCAACATTTAAGTTTGGTGTTGTGATGAGCGGATATTTTATACACTTTTGGTCATTATTTTTTAAATTTTTAGTTAATTTTTAGTATAGTTTTAATTAGTTTCTAAGAAAAATTCATTTCTTGACTTTAATTGAGTTTGTGTGTTTTTTTTCTGTAATTTCAGGTATTTTTCTGGCTGAAATTGAGGGACTGAGCAAAAATCTGATTCGAGGCTGAAAAAGGATTGCTGATGCTGTTGATTCTGACCTCCTGCACTCGAATGGATTTTCTGGAGCTACAGAAGTCCAATTGGCGCGCTTCAATTGCGTTGGAAAGTAGACATCCAGGGCTTTCCAGCAAATATATAATAGTCCATACTTTGCCAGGATAGAATGACAAACTGGCGTTCAACGCCAGTTTCCTGTTGCATCTAGGCGTTAGCGCCAGAAACAGGTTACAAGTGAGTTCAACGCCAGAAATAGGTTACAACTGGAGTTGAATGCCCAAAACAGCCCAGGCCTGGAAAGCTTAAGTCTCAGCCCAGCACACACCAATGTGGCCCAGAAGTGATTTTTCTGCATATCTATCATTTACTCATTTCTGTAAACCCTAGGTTACTGTTAGTATTAAAAACTTTTAGAGATCTATTTTTGTATCACTCATGATCATTTTTAGATCTAAACTTTGTAATCTTCTGACAGGCAAGAGTCTCTCTAAACCATTGTTGGGGGTGAGGACTCTGCTGTGTTTCCGATGAATTAATGAACTATTTCTGTTTTCATTCAAACATGCGTGTTCCTATTCTAAGATATTCCATTCGCGCTTAATTTGATGAATGGTGATGATCTCGTGACACTCATCATCCTTTCTCAATTATGAACGTGTCCTGACAAACACACTTCCTGTTCTACTATCAGATTGAATGAGTATCTCTTAGATTCCTAATCAGAATCTTTGTGGTATAAGCTAGATTTGATGGCAGCATTCATGAGAATCCCGAAAGTCTAAACCTTTCTGTGGTATTTCGAGTAGGATTCTGGGACTGGATGGCTGTGACGAGCTTCAAACTCGCGAGTGTTGGCGTTTGATAGACGCAAAAGGATTAATGGATTCTATTCCAAGATGAGTGTGAACTGACAGATGATTAGCCGTGTAGTGACAGCGCACGTGCCCCCTTTTCATTGAGAGGACAGATGGTAGCCATTGACAACAGTGAATATCCACCAACACACAGCTTGCCATGGAAAGGAAACTATTGCACTTTGGGCATAACATGAGGAAGAAGGATAAGGAAAAGCTGAAATTCAAAAGACAAGAGCATCTCCAAAACCCAACATATTATCCATTACTGCATAACAAGTAACCGTTACTTCATGCTCTCTTGTTCATTTTGCAAGTCAATTGATAACCACTAATTAATATCCTGACTAAGAGTTAGTAAGATAACCATAGCTTGCTTTAACCAACAATCTCCGTAGGATCGACCTTACTCACGTAAGGTATTAACTGGACGACCCAGTGCACTTGACTGGTTAGTGGTACGATTGTGAAAAGTGTGAGATTCACCAATTCGTGCACCTCAAAATATTTTTGTTTTTTTTTAATTTAAATTAAAGTTAAAATTCAAAATTATAAAGGAAAATAAAAACTAAATCAAATTAAAATGTTAAAACAAATTGTTAATTAAAAGGAATTTTGAAAAGAGAGGAAGGTGATTTTTGAAAATTATAGAAGAATTATTAGGTAGTTTGAAAAATATAATGATGAAATAGTACACTTTTTAAATCAACAAAAAGACAAGTAGTTAATTGAAAAAGATTTGAATATCAATTTTTTGAAAAGATAGAGTTAGGAAAGATTTTGAAATTGATTTGAAATTGATTTTGAAAAAGATTTGACAAAAGAATTTTAAAAAAGATTTTGATTTTTGAAAATTAAAGTTGATTACTTGACTAACAAGAACAAAAAAGATATGATTTTTAAAATTTAAAGATTGGACTTTCTTAATAGAATGAAGAACAAACTTTTTTTTTTTTATAAATCACATTTTGTTAGTTTTAAAGTTTTTGAAATATGAACAAAATAAGAAAATGATTTTTTGAAAATCAATTTGAAATTAAAAAATAGGGTTTGTAATATAAAGAAAGACAAAAAGATTTGATTTTTGAAAAATATTTGAAAAAGATTTAGGATTTTTTAAAATTGGAAAATTTGATTTGACTCATTAAGAAACACTAAATTTAAAACTTTTTTAGATTTAATCAAACCAATATTTTTGAAAATTTATGAAGAGAATGAGGAAAAGTATTTTTTTTTATTTTTGGCAATTTTAAATGATTTGAGAGAGAGAACATCAAAAGAGACTCAATGATGAATAAATTTTTGAATGTGAAATCAAAATATCAAATGATAAAACAAAAAACTGTACAAAACAAAAGCAAAAACAAAAAAACAATCAAATATGAATGTCAAGAGATGAACATCAAGAACCTTGGAAAGATCATGATGAACACAAGAACTTTTTTTGAAAAAAATCTTCCCAAGAAAAGAAACATGCAAACACCAACTTAAAAAAAAAATTTTAATTTTTTAGACACTAATTTGAATGCTAAAATCAATAATGAAAAACAAGATGCAATACATCAACAAGAAAATATGAAGATCAAACAAAGACAATTTCATCAAAAACATATTAAGATATGAGGAAAATCAAAAAAAAAAAAAATTTTGTTGAAAATGCAGAAAGAGATAACAATGCAATTGACCACCAAACTTTCAAACTTGAACACCAGAACTTTAAACAAGAAACATCAAATTATTTTTGATTTTTGTGATTTTATTAAAATTTTTGGCATTTTGGAAAATTATTTGGAAAAAAAGCAAAATAAGGATTTCAAAAATTTTTTATATAGGATTCTAGGAATCATGCAATGTTAGTCTAAAGCTCCAGTCCAGGAATTAGACATGGCTTACTAGCCAGCCAAGCTTTCAGTGAAAGCTCCTGTCAAAAACTAGATATGGCTAATGGCTAGCCAAGCTTTGGCAGATACAAATAAGACATACAACAGCTGATACTTCATTAACTTGCTTCTGTGCTGATGAGTGGAAGCCTCAGGTCCAAAAGAATTAAACATGGCTTTACAGCCACCAGCTTCAACATGTTTCATGAAACTCTAGAATTCTTTAAAAAATTCTTGAAAGATATTAAATAATTTATTTTTGATTTTTTTTAATTATTTTTAAATAAAATAAAATTAAAAGAAAATAAAATTACCTAATCTGAGCAACAAGATGACCGTCTGTTGTCCAAACGGAACCCAACCCGGCAAGCGCGCCAAAAAACTTGGTGCACGAAATTTTGGTATCCTTAACAACGGCGCCAAAAACTTGGTGCTCGGAGCGTAATTCACATACTTTGTCACAACTTCGCACAACTAACCAGCAAGTGACTGGGTCGTCCAAGTAATAAACCTACGTGAGTAAGGGTCGATCCTACGGAATTGTCGGCTTGAAGCAAGCTATGGTCACCTTGTAAATCTCAGTCAGAGGATTCAATGGTTATAGAGTTTTAATAATTAAAAGATAAATAAAACGTAAAATGGATAGAGATACTTATGTAATTCATTGGTGAATTTTTCAGATAAGCGTATAGAGATGCTTTCGTTCCTCCTGAACTCTACTTTCCTACTGTCTTCATCCAATCATTCATATCCCTTTCTATGGCAAGCTTTTGTATGGTAGGGCATCACTGTTGTCAATGGCATCTTTTCTCCTCTCAGTGAAAATGGTCCAAGATGTGCTGTCACCGCACAGCTATTCATCTGTCGGTTCTCGATCATACTGGAATAGGGATTTAGTAATCCTTTTGCATCTGTCACTATGCCCAGCACTCGCGAGTTTGAAGCTCATCACGCCATCCCTTCCTGGATCCTACTCGGAATACCACAGACAAGGTTTAGACTTTTCGGACCTCAAGAATGGCCGCCAATGTTCTAGCCTATACCACGAAGACTTTGATCTCACGATCAGAAGGCTAAGAGATACACATTCAAGCTTGTTTGCATGTAGAACGGAAGTGTTTGTTAGGCACGCGTTCATAAGTGAGAATGATGATGAACGTCACATAATCATCACATTCATCATGTTCTTGAGTGCGAATGAATATCTTAGAGAAGAAATAGGCTTGAAATTGAATAGAAAACAGTAGTACTTTGCATTAAATTCATAAGGAACAGTAGAGCTCCACACCTTAATTTATGGTGGTGAGAAACTCTACCGTTGAAAATACATAAGAATAAGGTCAGGCATGGCGAATGGCCAGCACCCAAATGTAATTCGAGGATCAAAAAGATAATCCAAAGATAAAACTAAAGATGTAAAAACAATAGTAAAAA
>QBTX01003061.1:0-12488 GCA_003063285.2 Arachis monticola | reverse complement strand
AACACACAAAAAGAAACAAAAAAAGACACAGAATAAGAAAACTGAAAGATCCAAACAAGAAAAATAAACAGAACACAAACTGAAATCAGAAGAACAATGAACACCAATTCGAAAATTTAAGGAAAAATAAAATTAAAAAAAAAAAAAAAAAAAAAAAAAAAAAAAAAAAAAAAAAAATGAAAAAAAATAGAAAGTGCATAAAAATCAAAATAAAAAAAAAAAAAAAAAATTGTTTGAAAAAGAAATAATTAGGACTTCAGAATTTAATGACTCGTCTCATCAGCAACAATACTGCTCATTCCTATTAAAGCAACAAATTAAACCTTTAGATTGTCTTTCACAAACTTCAAACAACTCCCCGGCAACGCGCCATAAAAACATTGTGCACGAAATTGCAATCACACTTTGCAATCCGCACAACTATACCAGCAAGTGCACTGGTCGTCCAAGTATATACCTACGTGAGTAAGGGTCCATCCCACGGAGACTGTCGGCTTGAGAGCAAGTCTATGGTTATTTTACTTTATTTTTTTTTTTTTTAAAAAAGAAATTATGCAATTTAAATGTACTAAAAAAATTAAAGAGGTGATAGACCTAAATTAGCTTGTTGTGCAATAAGATGAATATGTTAGAGTTTATGGAGATGCTTCGGTCTTTCTGAATTCCTTGTAACAGTATGTTCCTCTTCATGCCAAAAGTGCAAAGTTCCTTCGATGGCAAGCTCTATGTAGGGTTTCACCATTGTAATGGCTACTTCCCATCCTCTCATGAAAATGGTCCAATGGCTTCTGTCACAGCACGACTAATCAGCTGTTGGTTCTCGATCATGTCGGAATAGAATCCATTGATCTTTTTGCGCACTGTCACTGTGTCCAATATTCACGAGTTTGAAGCTCGTCACCATCATCCAATCCCAGAATCTACTCAAATGTACCACATACAAAGGGTTTAAACTTTCCAAATTCTCATAAATGCCACCATCAATTCTGGCTTATCCCACGAAGATTCTGATTAGAGAAATCTAAGAGATACTTATTCAATCTGATGTAGAATGGAGGTTGTTGTCAGACACACGTTCATGGATTGAGGAAGGTGATGAGGGCATACACCACCTTTCTCCATGTTAGCGTGAAAATTGAACATCTTAGATAGGAAACACGCTGTTGAATGGAAGAAACAAAATAATCTGCATAATCATCGAGACCTGCAAGCTCCCACCCCCGCGACAATGTGTTTAAGACTCATGCAGTCAAAGAGTATAAAATTCAGATCAAAAATGTCATAGATCAAAATCAATCTCTAAAAGTTGTTTAAATACCCTAAACTAGAACCTAGGTTTACAGAAATGAGTAAACTAAGATGGATAGTGAAGAATGCCACTTCTGGGCCCACTTGGTGTTTGCTAAGGCAGAACTTAAGCTTCTCAGGTGCCTGGGCTGTTTTTGAAGTTGAACGTCAGTTAACCTGTTTCTGGCGTGAACTCCAACTTGTTAACCTTTATTTCTGTGCGCCTGCTAACCTCCAGACTGCAGCATGAACTGGCGATTGAACGCCAGTTTATCATCGTCTATTTTCGGCAAAGTAGTGACTTATTATATATTGCTGGGAAAGCCCTGGGATGTCTACTTGCCAACCCAATTAATAGCGCGCCAATTGGACTCTTGTAGTCTCCAAAAAATCCATTCCGAGTGCTAAAAGTCAGAATCCAACACATCAGCAGTCCTTTTCAGCCTGACCAATTTTTGCTCAGCTCCCTCAATTCAGCCAGAAAATACCGAAATTCATAGTAAAAAATACACAAACTCAATAATAAAGTCCATAAATACGATTTGCTAAAATAATAAAATCTACTCAAAAAACTAATAACATACTTAAAAATCTCATGAAGACCACCCCATTAAAAGCGTTACTAAAAATCCGCTCATCACCCAACTAAGAAAGGTGTAACACCCTAACCTTCAAATCAATAACTACAAAAAAAAAAAAAAAAATCAAGAAAAATAACTCTAGGCTTTCTCTCAAGTGTATCACTCACCCTTTTTCCACTCATGACTTTTACTTGAGCTTTCTCACTATTCCTTTTCTCACAAGAAATTACAGGAAAATAATTAGAAAGATACATTACAATTAGTAAAAACATGAAGGAGATTGACTTCATCAACAGCCTTTGGGCTATGCAAAAAACCAATTAGCTGTAACGACCCAATTTTCAATATGTCTAGATCATACCAAAAACTGAGCGCTACCAATTTCGTCCTCTTTATTATATCCTATTATTTTATCATAGTGAGCCTGATTCGTGGTAATAAAGCGTAGTTATTGCAAGTATTTTTTTTAAAAAAAAAAAAAAAAAAAAAAAAATTCACTCAAATCAATTCACAAGTACATAATAGAATAAACATTTATAAACAACCACACATAAATACATCCCAAGCAGTTGATAACATTACGTGATCCAGCCTTTATTAGAGTATAGACCTTTAGTTAGCACACCCCTAGATATAGCTAATAATAACTTATACATAATAAAACATACAACTCCTAGGCGCTACCTGTTCCAGAAGTCCCTAAGCTGGCACCTAGGGTAGCCTAGACTCTATACTCACCTATTCCCTCTAAACTACCTTAAACGAGGGAAAATACGTTCTAAATCTTCACAATTCAATCAGGTGAACGTTATCAAAAGGTAGAACACCATCTGCTACTCCTCTGCACATTCAGACTTTTCCACAGGACGTCTCTCTGGTTCCTCATGAAGTAGCCACACAAAAGGATCTCGTACACAGGAATTAGGTTAAAGTGCGCATGCGAAAGGGTGCAGTCGTTGGCTGGTCTCACAGAATATACGTAATCAGAGAACAGGATTCTCCCTAGGCCCAGAAGACTACCTAGAGCAGATCCTCTTTGTAGAATGATCATCAATAAAAATAAATAAAAAAAAAAAAAAAAAAAGGAGAGAGAGAAGGAAGAACTGGGAGTTAGTAGGGTCGGTTATTAGTTACGTCTATCTAATTTTTGGTTGTTTAGCAGACTAATAGCAGAATACAAGGAAGCAATAATTATAAAAATACAAAAAAAAAAAAAAAAAAAAAAAAAAATAAGAAAAACAGAAAAATCACAACAGAAGGAATAACAAAGAAAGTGAAAACACAGACACAAAACACAGAGATAGAATACAAATAGAGAAAGCATACATTCATGCAACAATCAAATAAGAAAATGCACAAAACCAAGTATCGATGCATGTCTATCTGTAGTGCAGGTAATGAGCTCATCTGTCGGTTACACCCTGCTCCCGACGGTGATTCCAGCAACCTCTGTCTGGATAAAGCTTTCCTATTGGCTATACCCCTGTGTACAGGAAAGAACCCCTCTGCCACCACAGGGTCCACTGCATACATGAAATAACACATCTGCCACTGCAGGGATGTATGCCGACACAACTTCTGTATACAGAAAATAACCCCATTGCCACTACAGAAATGGAAAAGGTGTCCGGTAACCTTCTGTAGCAGGAATAACCCTACTGCCGACAGAAGGTAAAACATGACTCTGTACCGCAGGAAACTTCTCAGTGGTCGCAAACCACCATCTATCTGACTGCCCTCACGCAGCAGATCATCACACAAATATCTCAGGAGTTTCCATAATGCAACAAATGAACAAACAACACATCTCTTGGGTTGCCTCTAGCGACAAATAAATATCTCTTGGGTTGCCTCAAGCAACAAAAATATCTCTTGGGTTGCCATAGGCAACACACATATATATACAAAAAAAAAAAAAAAAATTTCTTATCTCTTTTTATAATAAAAAAATAGAAAGTAGAAATTGCAGAGAAGGAAACTGTAGCAGAAGATTGTAATTTCATAAACTGAATACTTTTCCTCAACAGAATAAGTGTAATTGTCATCATAAGTTATCATTTGCTTTTCATCTCCATTTACATATCTTATCAATATCTCTCTCTTTCTTTGTTCAACCATACTATACAAACTTTACATCTTTCACTTGTACAAAAGCTTGGCCTCTAAATCAGTTCTCTTTTCTTGATTATCATTTTACCCCTCGTATCTCCTTTAACTCTATTCTGCGTTCTAATGTTCTCTGTGTTTACTTTTATTCTACTCTGCATACCTTTCTCTGCTTAATTGATGTATTTAATATATGTTAATCCGGTATAATAATATAGTTGTGCCTGTCCCAGTTATAAGTTCATTAAGCTCTATATACTGAAATAGTTTAACTGTTATCATATAATCCCTCGACCTCTAAGCCCTATATCGCAACTCGAGGACTTATACTATCGTTGCCCTTGTTCGTTCGCTAGTCTCTGTCTGTTTTTCTGTTATTAAAACTTTAACAGCACTTTTTTCTATCAATTCTTATCTTTTCTTCAACTTTTACTTTTATGTTATCTTTGCCTCACTAATATTGTTTTATCACTCCTAATTGTTTTATGAGGTAATTATGGCAATCTCTGCACTTAAAGTTGTCTTCTAAACATTTTTACAGAAATACCCGTAAAATTTATCCTAATATTTTATTATTTTTAGGCTTAAAATATTATTTTTCAATAAATATAATTTAATATTGTATTATTATTTATTATTTTATTATTAAACTTTCGAAAATTTACCTTGCCTTTACCTTTTAATCTAGCTTTAAAATAATATTATTAATTTATTGAATGCAACTATCTATTTGCATGCAAGTATACTAAATTCTATCTACTCACTTCTACCACCACCACATAGAACTTTATCAGAAGTGTACCAAACTCAACCCCGCCAAACACAAATTTAAACTTACTTCCTTGCCCTTTTAATGAATTGCCAAGAACCAGGCTGCATCTCATTCGATCATACAACCCCACACTCACACCCAGTCCTTCTTCATGTCTGTCGTAAATCTCTTCAGCCATTCTTTCTTAGATCACCCTCTCCCCGTAATCCGTCCTTATCTAGGCAACCATCATTTTCCACCCAAATTCAATACATTCCCCCAGTCATGACACCATTACACCAATAACCCACATTCCCTCAGAACCCAAACTTCACAAAATCCAACACATTGTCCTCTCACATCACCTCTACTACACCACCAGAAGTAACCCCAGACCCTCTACCCCCATAGGGTTTCGTTTTCCCCGCAGCCAATAAAACACACACTTCATCGCTTTGAACTGCCTCATCAAAAATCTTATCATCTCAAACATAATTCACACCAATTTCATCCAAAGAAATCACCATCATCCACAGCAACACGTTTTAGCACACGCCCAAGATCACTACTAACATCACACAACTCACACAAACACAACTATTAAAAAATTAATATTTGTGACACTCCACCTTTGATTTGGCTGCATTCAAAATCCGGTAATATTTCAGGTTTCATAAGCACTTTTCTCTCCTCCTGAATGCATATCAAGAACAACTTAAAAAACCACAACCAACATCACAACTGACCACACACCCCCCTCAGCGCATTTAGAGAGAATAATCTCACCTATAACTTGCTGAAAACTTCCACGTTTCTCCCTCAGGCAAGTTAAGCGCATATCTCACTCAAAGGAGCAAAACAGTCAAAAAAACACGATCGTTTATCACATAGAATTTCCTTGAAACCCGAATTGAGAGGAGAGAGAGAAGCCACCTCTCACCCCACCCCACACGACACCTTCATAAGTCACATAGTATGTAAAACAGAGGCAAGAGAGGATCATTTGGTGAAATCGGAATTATGATTTGAGAGTGTTAGATTAAACAGAAAGAAATCGAAAGCCTCTCCACACCTTTCAATGACACTCAAAGAACCATTCTCTCCTTTTTTCTACTAGGAGCCTGTCATTTCTCCCGCGCCACCCATCGGCTACAAATGACCAGGCAAGCCCCTTAGGGTTTGGGTGCCCGCTAGGGTAGTTTAGACTGGCGTTAATGTGATAGTGGCATTAAAGTATATCAATATCTAACCATCATTCTTGACCCACCTGTAACAACTAACTAATTTAGCCGTAGGTGTACGGAACACTCCGTTACACAACATCAAGGCGTCTACAATAAAAAAATTATTTTCCTGAAAAAATATCCAACTCTCCTTCATTTTCTTCAAGTATTTATAATAAATAAAAATAAACATTAATAACATAGAAACATAAAAAAAAAAAAAAAAAAAGTCATTTAAGATATGTCCTGGTGCACTCAACAAACACCTCAGGACCGCACACCACCAGTACCAAACCCCGGTCTAGACACCCAACTTTTCTCTTTTAAACAAAAAAAGACCAGGTAACCTCGTGTCGACCTATAATATCATTCGCCACTCTTTCCTCACGATGACCACACCCCCTCATGATATTATAAAATAATACTTATTATCTCCCAATGAATTCGAGTTCCGGTTCTCAACCCAATAAAGAACTTATTACGAGAATCAGAATCAAAACTGCCAACCGACACCGTTCAAAAACTAGGTTCTTCGCGATTGCATTATCGAGCTTGCCTCAGAGGAGGTTCTAGCTTAAGGATGATATAATGATAATGAGGATTGAGATGATTGATGATATAACAGAGGTGTTCCCTTTACTGATCTTCCGGAGAAATTCGTACTTTCAGAAAAGATATCGCGTACTCGAAAATCAGGGTTGTTACAATTAGCAAGCCTCTTATTTAGTTCTTCATACTGGCAGAATGCACCTTTGATTAGGTTACACTATCCAGTTAGTTGAACTCTCTCAAAGAACACTTCTCAGAACAAAACCTCAATACTCTGGTTATCTCTCCTTGCCTTCTGAATGAACAGCAAGCTTCTTTTATCTCCAAGATCAACACCTTGAGTCTTGAGCTTCACCAACCCACAGATTCACTTTTTTTTCCTTAATCCCCAGATTAGAATTTTTGCTTCTGACTTATTCATCTTGACCGAAAGCCATAAGGCAGCAACCACATGAGTCTTCCAATAGTCAACTTGATCTGAGCCCTTAAAAACCAACTTGGTCCCCAAGTCATGTTTAAGAACGTGGATACACAGCAGAGAAGAACAGATATTAGCTTTCCTTTGTATCTCATTTCGGATAGAGCAGAGAGTTGGGAGGAAGAGAAGAAGATCTGATGCATGTAAGAGGAAATGGGTTACCTTTAACCTAAGCTTGATTTGGTTTGAACATGGTGATTTGACGTCTGCCTTTCAAGCTTAATCCTTCTCTCTCTTGATTCTTTGGTGATTAGCTTAGGGAAGAAGCTTTTTCTCTCTTTCTATCTTTTCTGAGTTTCTAACCAACTCACAGAGGTGAACGTTGCTTTCGGTTATACAAAAGAGAGAGATTAGCTTTTGTGAAATCAGATCGGGCTTGGATCAGGTAGTGATATGCTTGGCCCGTTTTGATTTCTTTGGCTTCTTTCTTTGCTTTTCCTTGGGCTTTTAATTTTGCTTTCAGCCCAACATCCTCGTTGATTTTTTTTCATTCCATTTGGGCTATTGAATTTTGGCCTGCAACAATAAACAATTAGTAATAAGTAATTATAATTAATCAACACTAATTATTTATTTTGCCCAAAATTAATGTTTGTCATCACTAATTAATTTAGTTAATTTCTTAACTCAATACGAGAAGGGGACTTTGCAGGCTCACATACGTGGGCAAGTACCACGCATACGCGGAACCTCTGTTTTTAGAAAAAGTGGATTTTTGTGATTTCAACTTATTTTCTAACTTTTAAATCTCTATAATTACCTTTTAAAGTCCTAAATTTAGTTCCTAATCATAAGGAAAGGGTAAGCTTAGAGAAGAAGTAAACTTGGCGGTGAAGAAAGGAGTTGGAGTAATGATTTGTGGTTGAGGAATTGTGGAAAGGATGATGATGCTATGAATGATGAATTGTAATGATGTTGAGAAAGAATGTTTGGATGAGATACTTGGGTAGTAGCAAGGATTGTGGTTCGTTCCGCTTGCTCCAGGTTAGTGATCGAGATACCTGGGCAGTAGCAAGGATTGTGGTTTGTCCCACTTGCTCCAAGTCACTGTTTGTGATACCTGGGTAGTAGCAGTAGTAATGAATTATTCTACTTGCTACAGGTTGAGTTTTTAAACACCTATTAGGTAGTAGTAGTAGTAGTAGTGGTTTATTCTACTTGCTCTGGGTTAAACGGGTAGTAGTAAGGGAGTTGTGGCTCAGACCCACTTGTTCCGCGATGGGTGTTTCTATCCAAGGTTAGCTACCAGGACATGTGTGGTTGGCTATATAATCGACAAATGATATCAATCGCCATAGGGCAAACATGCTTCATGTGCATTTGTGTGATTTATTTGGAAATGTGTTTATTTTAGTTTGCCTAATTGCTTATATGTAATTAACTGCTACTTGTCCTATATGCTGTACTTGCTATCCATAATTGTGCTTTCCTTCTATGCTTTGTATGTGTGTGCAACTGAGAGATCCCTCGTGTGGTGGAGGCGTGATGAGGATTGCTCCACCGGTGTTTTGAAGGGTTGGAGGAGACAGAAAGTGAAGTATTAGGTTACAGATGGTTTTATAACACCCTAGATAACTTACCTAATTTATGGTTTATAAGTTTAATTCTAAGAGTTGGAGTTCTAGGATTGCCTCTGAGTTTTCTGAGACCTTATATATTATGTACGTTAGAACCTTTACCATGTTGAGAACCTCCTGTTCTTATTCTATACAAATATTGTTGCTTTTTAGATGTAGGTTGAGGGATACCTCAGTGAGCGTCTGGAGGTTCCTATAGCAAGTAAAGTTGGGATATTATACTTTGGGCTGTCAGTTATGTATTTGTGTTTACAGAATCTCCTATGTATAAATAACTTATGTTTAATCCTCTTAGAGGCTTTTTAGAGAACTAGGTGCTTTCTGTATGTTTGTTGGGATATTTTGGGATATACCTATACACTGTATGTATGTACATATTCTCCAACCGGCCTTGGCTTCGCAGGTTGAGCCAGGAGCCAGATATTCTGTATCTTTTGACTTTCTACTCTTATTATATATAAATGTCTTTACTTTTCTTCCTATCGAAGTTTCCATTCAGGCGAGAGATGCATTTTTCTTTTCACGATTTTGCTTAAACATTCCTTTAAGGCTCCTTGATTATTAAATTCCTTCAACTATTATTATGTATATGTTTTATTTTAGAGGTCGTAATACCACACCACCTCTGTTTTACGGCTTAAGCATAAAGCTCTGTGTGGTAGGGTGCTTGGTGGACGAAATTGTGATCCTCAAAGTTGGTCTCTTTGTATTTGTATGAAATCAAAAATACCCCAAAGAGATCATGGTGTGATAAATTGGGATCTTAATAATCCCTGGTGTGATCATAACTCCGTTCAACTTAACCAGCAAGTGTACTGGGTCATCCAAGTAATACCTTACGTGAGTAAGGTCCGATCCCACAGAGATTGTTGGTATGAGCAAGCTATGGTCACCTTGTAAATCTCAGTTAGACAGATTAAATGGTTATGGGTTTCGAAAATTAATAATAATATGAAAATAGGATAGAAATACTTATGTAAATCAATAGTGGGAATTTCAGATAGGCGTATGGAGATGCTGTGCTCCTCTTGAATCTCTACTTTCTTATTACATTCATCCAATCCTTCTTACTCCTTTCCATGGCAAAGCTGTATGTAGGCATCACCGTTGTCAATGGCTAATCCCATCCTCTCAGTGAAAATGGTCCTATGCTCTATCACAGCACGGCTAATCATCTGTCGGTTCTCAATCAGTTGGAATAAATCCCTCGATTCTTTTGCGTTTGTCATCACGCCCGCCTTCAGGAGTTTGAAGGTCGTCACATCATTCAATCCAAGAATCCTACTCGGAATACCATAGACAAGGTTTAGACTTTCGGGATCTTCATGAATGCCGCCATCTATCTAGCTTATACCACGAAGATTCTGTTGGGGAATCTAAGAATATGCGCCCGGCTAAGTAAAGGAGTGGTTGTCAATCACGCGCGTTTCATAAGTGAGAATGATGATGAGTGTGCCACGGATCATCACATTCATCAAGTGAAAGTGCAACGTATATCTTGGAATAAGAATAAAAGATAATTGATAGAGAAGTAAATAAGTAATTGTATTGAAACTGAGGTACAGCAGAGCTCCACACCCTTAATCTAGTGTGGCAGAAACTCACCGTTGAAAATACATAAGTGAAAGGTTCAGGCATGGCCGAATGGCCAGCCCCCTGAATGATCAAGAGACCAAATGATCAAAGACTCAAAAGTCAAAAGATTAAACTGTCAAAAGATGTCTAATACAATAGTAATTATTATCCTATTTATACTAGACTAGCTACTAGGGTCTACATGAGTAAGTAATTGATGCATAAATCCACTTCCGGGGCCCGCTTGGTGTATGCTTGGGCTGAGCTTGATCTATCCACGAGTGAGGACTTTTCTTGGAGTTGAACTCCAAGTTATAACGTGTTTGGGCATTCAACTCCGGACATGACGTGTTTCTGGCGGTTTAACTCCAGACTAGCATAGCATGTACTTTGTTCAACGCAAGTCTACGTCTCAATTTACGAATAAGTATGGACTATATATATTGCTGGAAGCTCTGATGTCTACTTTCGCAAACGCCCAATTGAGAGCAGCGCACATATTTGGATTCTGTCTAGCTGCCAAAAATCCATTTGAGTATGCAGGAAGGTCAGATTTCAACAACATCAGCAGTCCTTTTGTCAGCCTTTTTCAGAGTTTTGCTCAAGTCTCTCAATTTTAGCCAGAAATTACCTGAAATCACAGAAAAACACACAAACTCATAGTAAAGTCCAGAAATGTGAATTTAACATAAAAACTTATGAAAACATCCCTGAAAGTAGCTTGAACTTACTAAAAACTACCTAAAAACAATGCCAAAAAGCGTATAAATTATCCGCTCATCAGTTCTACAGTCTCTAAGATTCCAATTGCAACAATTAGGTTCCTGAAATTAACAAAAGTGCACCACGTTAGTCCCTGGCCCATTTTTTGTTAACGGCGTGATGACATGGCAGGATGACGTGGACTGTTAGTGGTACATGTCACTCCATGATTTGGCCACGTGTAATGGTATGATGATGTGTTGACCAATGACACGTGGCATGCTAACGTGGACGATTGTGGACCATGTCACAATGCAATTTGACCATGTGTCACAACAGTATTCATCCACGTATCATTCGCTATGTCATCGTTGTAAATGCACCAAATTAGTCCCCACTTTGCATTATGTGATTTATTTTAGTCTGTGAAATTGAATGTCATGTACTAAACTAGTCTTTTCACCTTTCTCATTTTTTTATAAATTTAAGATTCTCAATATCTTTGAATGCACTAATTTTAATTCTATTTTTCACATGTCGTTTAAATACAAGTACTTTTATAAATTAACCTTTAACACTTTATATATTATATGACATCTTCAATTAATTGTTTTATATTTAATTTAATTTTACTTTTGTTTTATACTCACTCTTTCTCAAATTAATTATATTTTTAGTCGTATATAATTGTTAAAATAAATATTTAAAAAAATATAAAAAAAACACTTTTTAACCCAATTAGGCTGTGTATATTACAGTCTTTAGGTACAGTTCTTTTCCGAATCTTACATTAACGCAGGATGTTTGTGTACTGAATTATCTTTTTTTTTAGTTGAAATATGTAAGGTATAAATTACATAATAAATTGTTGAAATTTAAAAATAATAGTTAATTTTAACCCAAAAAATAAAAAATATTTATTGTGAAAAAAATAAAATATAATTTTATATAGTTATTTAATTATAACTGAATCACTTATTTAACTAATAACCTAATAATTAAATTAATAACTCAGTGATATGATATTTTGACCTAGTCAATTATCAGTTTGATTTTGATAAATATCTACGAAAGTGAAGTATAAAATCATATAGAATGGTAGGGATTTAAAGTAAAAGTTCAAACTCGATCTATCAATGTCTCAACTTTAATCTAGAGGAGGAGAGTGGGAGGAGTTAAAGCCCATTTGGCATTTTTCTTGTCTCGAATTCAATTAAATTTGACTACATGTAGTTGGGTTCTATTATAATCTTTAAGATAATGTTTGTTTTGAGGTATTGAGATTAAGGTTGTGAGAAACGAATTAGTTATTGAACTGATCAAGCGATTGGTTTAATGGTTCAATGGTTCAATTATAGTCGAACTGTTATTGAATCGGATTAATTAAATATACAATAAAATTATTAAAAATTTAATAAAAAATTCAAATTCAATTATTTTTCAATTAATAAAATCCAAAAATTTGAAATTTCACATATTACTTGTACATATTTTGTCATTAAAAATTCACAAATAATTTTTTTTAAATAACTTATAAGTTTGATGAGCAGATAATTTATACGCTTTTTGGCATTGTTTTTAGGTAGTTTTTAGTAAGTTCAAGCTACTTTTAGGGATGTTTTCATTAGTTTTTATGTTAAATTCACATTTCTGGACTTT